>CABHPP010148497.1:41387-69926 GCA_902168425.1 Peromyscus attwateri
GAGAGAGAGAGAGAGAGAGAGAGAGAGAGAGAGAGAGAGAGAGAGAGAGAGAGAAGGAGGGAGGGAAGTAGAGAGAGATCACATTTTTATTTGCCCAACTCAGTTCCATTTTGAGGACTGATGAATTCTGGGTCATCAGGTGCATGAGAGTGAATTTGGTCAGGTGGAAATGCAGCCTTCGAAGGCCCTTGTATTTCTAGTGCCTTTCTTTTGTTTAAGCCACTTATTTTATGCTCACTCTGTGAGTTTTAGCACAGCTCCCTAAACTGAGTAAAATGCCTCACTATCTCAAATCACCAGATCACAATTTCCTTCCCCAGTAAATATGTCCAAACCAAGAGGGGTGTGAAGTAGTCACACACACTGCCAAAGTTTACTCCACTTCCAGATAACATCTCTTTTCTGTGGATTGGGCATTATGAATAAGACAACAGCTTCAAATAGCTGTTATTTTTGTCTAATAGATACGACTATTGAAACTTGGGATATTTTGTCATGGAATTATCCAAACAAGATAGCTCAGTGGCAAGAAAGTAGCTTTTAACATATTGAAAGAAAAGTTCAGTGGCAAGATTAGAACTTTTAACATATTGTTTGACTTCAGTCCCAAGGCCCCAAACCCTTGGGTCCCTTTCTTCTGTCTGCTCTATAAAGCTGACATGGTGTTTACTCTCACACTGGTAAACGTTGGTCCTTCAGCCAAGTTCTAGCGATCACAGGTCTAGTCTGTTTTCTACATTTTACCTTTCAATTAAACATGGTAACTCAGCGTGAATTGGGTGATGTGAGATGCTCTGGATAATGGGTGGAAATGTTTGTTTACCTGTAAAAATAAAAGAAGAGGAAGAAAGTGAAACTGTCAACTTGAATCAGATAGATGCAGGATCCACATAGCCCTTAGATCCTCAGATGTGCCCAAACTTTAAGGAGGGCCATTAGGGGTAACACCCCTCAGCTTTATGCATGTCTACCTTTGGCCTACAAGCTGATACTCAGTAGTAACTCTCTTCTGCTTCCTCCTCTTCCCACCCTCTTCCTCCTCCCTCATCTCATGTGTGTTTCACTGGTTACACTTCCATCCTTTAGGGAAGGTGAATGGTTCATACTTGTGTTGGACGACTGAAGACAACTGTTTAGCAGCTTCCCGCCTTGCATACTGCTCCTGCATCCATTCACTCTTTTCCTCACCATCTCCTTCATACTTAAGAATTTTAGTCAGAAGAAAGATTATCTATCCCATTTTGTCTTCTTTTCTAAAACATGTGCTTCAAAATTTTGGTACCTGTGAAGAGAAGAGATCATGTATGTTCAACAAAGGACATTCCACTTGAGAATATTTTTGAACAATCTTACATGCCCCATTCTAAAGCTTCACTTAGCTTGACTTCCCTGCAGCCACCTTAACTTCTCCATGGAGCATAGTTAAGAATTCAGCAGCTATTAAAGTTAAAGGTATTTGGCCATCATTCCTCCATCAAAAGTACCACTCACACCTAGTAACCTTTGCTTCTTTGCTCCTTTCCAGACTTCTGAACTGGCCAAGAAGTCCCTTGTAGTAGTTTGAATGAAAATGTCCCCTATAGGCTAAAATGACAACACTTGGTCCAAAGTTGGTAGGGCTGTTTGGAGAGGTTTGGGTGGTGTGGCCTGGAGGAAGAATGTCACTGGAGGTGGTCTTTGAGAAAGTAAAGACTCCACACTACTTTCAGTTTGTTCTCTCTGCTTCGTTCCTGCAGCAACGGATGTTGAGATCTCAGTATCCTGCTGTCATATTTCCGCACATTGATGGGTTCTTTTTTTTTTTTTTTCTAGACAGGGTTTCTCTGTAGCTTTGGAGTCTGTCTTAGAACTCACTCCCTCACTCTGTAGACCAGACTGGCTTTGAACTCACAGAGATCTGCCTGCCTCTACCTCCCGAGTGCTGGGATTAAAGGTGTGTGCCACCACTGCTTGGCGCCATTGATGGTTTCTTATACCTCTGGAACTATAAACCCAAATAAACCTTTTCTTCTTTGAGTTGCCTTGGCCATTGTGTTTTATCAAGGAACAGAAAAATAGCCAATGCCATCCTTGTGTCCATGGTCTACTCTAATGAAGCTTTTTATATTTCTGTGAGTACTCAAGGGCATCTCTGGGTAGACAAGAACGCTAATATTGTTCTCTCAATCCTTCCTATGTATACAATATCTATAAGGTCTTTAACAAGGCCCACGAGGCTATTCTGTGCTCATTCCAGTGCATTGCAATAAAGATCTTTTACTAGAATCTTATTTATGTTTCTTTGGTTCTGAAGCTCCTCTTTAATTACTGCCCATACAGAGCTCAAGACCTGCCATGAATGATAAAGACTCATTCTCATTGCTACCTCAAATTTACTTCCCTTCCACCAAATGCAGTAACCTTTATTACTGTAAGTTATGGCTGTATGGTTATTAGAAGGGAGCTAAAGAATAGTTTGCTTCTATGTAAGATATGGAGGCAGATGAGTCACTGCTTGCTGTATGAGAGCAGGTTGGGAATGGATCATGAGTCATTTGGTGGATCCATAAAAATGCATTATCTTCCTTTAAAAAGATAATTATCTAGGAGATACTTGCTTAGTTCAGTTAGAAGTTTCTTTCAGAGATGAGAAATA
Source organism: Peromyscus attwateri (assembly GCA_902168425.1). NCBI lineage: Eukaryota > Metazoa > Chordata > Mammalia > Rodentia > Cricetidae > Peromyscus > Peromyscus attwateri. The sequence continues at coordinate 44,023 of CABHPP010148497.1, forward strand.
TGGGTAAGGAAAAGAAAAAATGATGAATTTGCTTACAGTTGGATTCATGGAGCGATGAAGGAGCAGAAGAGATGGCAAGACTGAAGACCAGGAAGGCATTGGGTATCTTGAAAGTAGTAGGGTATGAAATATCTCACAGGAAGGAAGTCAAGACAGTGACAGTGCAATCTTGTCATTTGGTTATGGAAACTGTATTTCTTCCTAGATTTCACTGCACTTTTTGTTTCTACATGAGGAAAAGCATCTTCATCCACAACAGAGAGTCAACATGTGATTGTGATTTGTAGTTCGAGTGATGTCACTGGTTTCTAGAAAATAGGTGACTTCTTAAGACTTCTTGTCCTCTGAGAATTTTGAACAGAAAGTGGCTATGTTATATGTCATCAATGACTGACCTTTCTTTTTCAGCTTGGCATTTCATCTCTTTACCATACTTGTTATCTTAGTGTCTTTTTTTTGTTTTTGTTTTTTGAGACAGGGTTCCTCTGTGTTGTTTTGGTACCTGTCCTGGATCTCGCTCTGTAGACCAGGCTGGCCTCGAACTCACAGATATCCTCCTGGCTCTGCCTCCTGAGTGCTGAGATTAAAGGTGTGCACCACCACTGCCTGGCTATCTTAGTGTCTTAAAGAACTTGCAGTCAAAACCCCCAAGCCCAAGTAAAACACAGATTTCCTACTGGACACCACACATTAGTCACTGCTTACATGTGAGGTGACTTTGATCCCATTACAATGCTACCTCTTCTCTACTGTATCACTTGTTTCTTTTCTCTGCCTTCTCTTGATTAAGTAGTTTCCAAGGTTTAATCTTTATCTTTTCTACTAATTTATTGTTATCACATCCTTAATGAAGTTTTAGTGGTTTCTCAAAACTTATGTATGAACTCAAATACAATGAACACATATTGAATAACTATTACATCTTCCCTTGTATGGTGTAAGAACCTTAAAAGGGTTGCCCATTTCTTATGTCTTTTCCTGTCATTGTTTTGCATTAAAATTTTACTATGGCATATATATATATATATATATATATATATATATATATATATATATTACAAGTTCACATATATATGCCTTGCATACTGGCCACTCTCTATCAGCCCACCTCCCTACCATCCTTGTCAACCCTTCTCCTTTTCTATAAATCTCTTTCATATCTATTAGTTTTTGTATTGTGACCCACCAAGATTAATCAAGGACCATCTGTGTGACTAAGGGTTTTTAATTGTCCATTACAGTGGAGGTCATAAAACAAAAGACAGTGATTCTCCCTCTCAGAATCAATCAAAAAGGGATGGCCCCTCTAAGCCTCTCCCACTCACTGGACTGTTAATAGAGTTAGTCTTTTTGTGCCCAGTGCAGACAACTTCGGTAGATGTGAGTTAATGATTCCGGTGCTTGCATTGAATCCAGAGAATGGCATCTCACGACTCTCACATACTTCTTGCCCCTCTTCTGCAGTGTTCCCCAAGTCTTAGAGTGGGCAACATAAGTTACTTGGTTAGGACTGAATCCACAGCAGTCTTTTTTTTCCCTGTTCTTGGTAAGCAACAAGTCTCTACATTCACCACTGTTCACGGTAAGTGGAGGCTTCTCTGATTAAAGCTGGGAGTTCCCTATGTCTATTGGTATAACATAGGCGTTTAGAAGGCAGATTGCTGTTATGTAAATTAATCACCAGAAATGTGTTCCATGAATGGGCCTGATACCTCTCTAGACCTGGGTTGTTAGCCAGGCTTACCGTCCCAGGCAGTGTTCCTACCTCACACCTCTGGACTAGATATGATTAAAGTGCATTGTACATGTGAATAAAATGGCATATGACCTGTGGTTTTATATAATGAATATGTGCTAATAGTAGTGAAAACAAGAATAGTATGCTCATCTCCAAGTATACACATTCATTTACATACACACATGACACACACATGCATATATGTGCACATGCATATATGCACACACACATGCACACATACATACTCATGCACACACACACACACACACACACACACACACACACACACACACACACCTTCAGTACTACTGTCATATATAAGAAATCAGATCTTCAATAAGAAACCTTCAAGGCATACAACAAGCAAGAAAAAACAAAGAACAAATATAGCAAAACACAAAAGCAAACTCAAGCATGACAAAGACATGAACACTATCAAAAGGAGCTTAGATTAATTGTAACTAAAACCATAAGGTCTCTAATGAAAAGGTAAGTACCCTGTAGGGTCAGGGAACACCAAATATAAATAATGGGAGAGAAAGAGGGGACATATTATATTCAAACTGATTAAGAAACAAAGAGGAAATCCTAAAGGCTCTTAGAGGAGGGCAAAGGTGTATTGCCTCCAGCAGAACAAGGCTAAAAATTATAGCAAACTTCTTGTCAGAAGACAGTGAGCAGAGTTATATGCTTAAAGCTAAAAGGGGGGTCAGCGATGAACCCAGAATTCTATATTCAGCTAAAAAAGAAAAAACTTCAAAAGTGAATGAAAAATAAAGGTTTTGTCAGGAAAAAAAAATTGAAAGAGTTCACTTGTAGCCCAAGTGCTACATAAGAAATTTTTAAGACCTTTTGTAGAAGGAAGAATAAGACATGGGCTGAAACTCAGACTTATTAAAAGAGGTGAAACACTGGGGCTGACATCAAATGCAGTGAAATAAACTCCTCTCCTTTGTTGTTTGTCAAAAAGATAACTGCTAAAGAAGACTGTAGTAATAGGGGCTGGAGAGAGTGTGCTGAAGTTGAGAGGACTTATTGGCCTTGCCCAGGAACCAAGTTCAGTTCCCAGCACCCACATAAGCAGCCCACAGTCACCTGTAACTCCAGCACAGCTCCAAGGGACCTGACACCCTTATGTGGTCTCATTGGACCCCTACTTTTATGTGCATGTGCACACCCCCACAACGTGCGCACGCGCATGCACACACACACACACACACACACACACACACACACACGTTTGTGTGTGTATATGTATACATACTTATTCTTGCCTCCTCTCCCATTTGTTCTAAATGCTCTTGGTTCTATATTGTCTTTTTCATAACTAATTTGCTTTATTTTATTTTAAAATATGACATATTTTAACTAACTCTTTGAGACTTTCTTACATGTATACATTGCATTTTGATCTACTCACCCCAACTCCTCCCTCCACTATATCTACCTCACCCCATCATCTCTCAATTCAAAGTCTTCTTTTAAAAGATAACTCATAAAGTTCAGTTTGTGATGACCATGTATTCATGAGTGTGGGCCCATCCTGAGTGTGGGGCCATCCAATGGGTAGTGTAGTCTACCTTAAAGGAGTCACACCCTTCAAGTAAACTGATTCTAGATTTCCCAGAAATCATCTGCCGATAGCTCCTCAGCTGGGGATGGAGGTTCATTAGCCTATGCCCTCCACATCCATGTCTATGAGATAGTGTTTTCTATATATGATGTGGAAGCTGCACTCAAGAAACCTCCTAAATGGACAAGTCAACATAAAGGGGGAATTCTCACAAGGCTTCACCAATCCTACGACATCAGCGCTAAACATAAATGAGCAATATTAAATGGACTCAGCAGGTTGTGTTTATAAATTTACACACACATATGTAAAATTATAATTAAAGAATAAGAGGATATGAATTTGAGAAAGGGTAGGAGAGACATGAGAGGAATTTGAGGGAGGAGAATTATGTAAATATGATTCTTACATACAGAATTCTTAAGTAAATATCCAGATTTTGCATATGAGAGAAAAGATGTAGCATTTGTTTCAATTTGTTATTTCATCTAGTGTGAGGGTTTACAGATCCATCCATTTCCCTTCAAATGACAAAGTCTGTTCTTTTTGGAAAATGCTCTTCCTTCTGCTGGACATTTTAGTCAGGAGTTCAGAGTGGCTTCAAGTGTGCTTTTGTTATACTTACTCTTGACTGACAGGCTTCAGATTCCTCTAGTTCTTCACTGAGCTTAGTTAGGGTGTAGATTAATTCATCAGAATGATTCCCTCAGTGTCTGCTTCCTGCTAGAATCTGAATTTCCCTGCTTGGCTTTGTCTGCTTAGAAATGCACTGTCTAGGAAGAGCTGATGACTTAACCAGTGAATATTATCAGTTCTCCAGCTTAAGAGGGATAGGCTGTGGCTGAAGGAGCTAAAGAACATGGAATTTGGAGTAAGTCTCCAGATTTCCTTATGTCCATGTTTGACTTTTAAAATTACTTTATTTAAAAATTTAAAAAAATTATTTAATTATCAAGTAGCAATGATATACACAATTATATAATATGTAACTATTATATAGTTATGAGACTATCATGTTACTTTTACCAAGTGCCTAAGGCATTTCTGTCCATGGTGGGCATCACTAGTGGTTCATTCCAGTCAGCAGAGGCCTGTGTGCAAGCGGTACATCTAGTCAGCACTGTCACAGGGTTTGACATGTATTTGCCATTTCTGTGCTTGGATATTCTCCAGTTGCTTGTCCTGGCATAGGATTCCTCTTCTAGTCTTGTTGGTGTTATAAAACAATAGTAAGCAAAACTATTTCTAAGTTTGGAATGGAAAGTTTGGGCCCATGGTACCACTCAGGGCTCAGGGCTGAAATAAAGTGAAAGTCCTGGATGCAAGGTGAAGATATGTGTTGGAGACTAATTATTGGCTCAGGAATAGGCAAAAACTTAGCACTATTATGACAGAGAAATGTTGTCACATGTTCAAACAAGCAAAAGTCCAGAATTCCCATGGTTGTCAGAGAGGTTAGGCTTCCTTTATATCAAAGAGCAATTGTTCTATAGTACTGTGCTGTGGGATGTCCTGTATGTTGTGAATAAATAAAATGCTGATTGGCCAGTAGCCAGGCAGGAAGTATAGGATAGGTGGGACAAACAGGGAGGGGAGGCTGGGAGGTGGAAGTCTGGGAGAGACGCCAGCCTGCTGTCCAGGGAACAGCATGTAAAGGCAACAGGAAAGCCACGGAACACGTGGCGACATATAGATTAACAGAAATGGGCTGAGTATAAGTGTAAGAGCTAGACAATGGTAGGCCTGAGCTAATGGCCAAGCAGTTTAAATAATATAAGCATCTGTGTGTTTATTTTATAAATGGGCTATGGGACTGCTGGGGCTTGGCAGGACCCGGAGAGAAACTCTCTAGCTACAGTACTGTCATGTTGTTGCTAACGCAATTTGCAAGGTTAACATGCAAGGTTTTGTTATCACAGGCTGTAACTTGAGAAATGGATTTGAATGAATCTTAAATAAATATTATATACCAACACAAGAGTCACTATGCAAAACAACAGTGCTGCCAGTTGCTCCCTGTGAACATTATAAAATGGGCATCTTGATCAGCCCTCCGGGAACATTCCAGAATGAGAGTCAGATTGTGGTGAATTCAGTTAATGGAGGATGTATTTCTGGGATGTGTTTACAGGAAATCTGAGTTCATGTCCCTTTTTTTTCCTTTTTAAAGATCTATTTTATTATTTTATGAGTGTGATCCATGTGGGTGCAGGTGCCCATGGAGATCAGGAGAATGTCAAATCCTCAGTAACTGGAGTTATAGGTAGTTGTGAGCTGCGTATAGGTACTGGGAATGGACCTGGGTCCTCTGCAAGAGCAGTAAATGTTCCTAACTACTGAGCCATCTCTCTATTCCCACACTTCTAGAGGAATTCTATAGCTGATTAATGCATTAAGGGAATGCATTAATGATTAAGGGAAAATGCCAGCACACATGCCTTGTAAGTGATCTTCACAGAACAAGGAGAGTGCTTTCATAACCTGAACCATCTTTACACAGAGGCTGAAATAAAGCCACCAAGGAGATTCTCAGGTACGTGATGTGATCCCAGGCCACCACCATGAGGGCAGAGTGTATAGAGAATGAGGGAAAATCCATAGAAGAAATCACTGCTACTCAAGGGACTGAGGCAGGAAGATTGCAAGTACATACCTGTCTGGGACCAGTGAGCTCAAGGCCAGCCTGGGTAAGTTAGTATGACTCTATATAAAAATAAAACAAAAATAAAAAAAAATAGAAGGTACTTTTGAGTTGGCTACTATGACTGGAGACCACTTTGTTCCAGGAAACTTTTGGGGAGCCTTATGATGTGTATTCCATATTCTCTGTGTAGGAGATAAAAAGGAGACCTATTTATTCATATGCTTCTGGCTCCACAGATTCTGGATTGTCTGTATTTCCAGGTTGCATGGTATGAGTGTTGAGTGGGTCTGGTGGTATCAGTTGCCACAGTTTTGGAGAAGCCCTGAGTAATGAAGCAAGAGGAGATGGGTGGCGCAGGGTCTGCAATGAAGCATTGTCACATTGCACCTGTGTGAAATGGATTATGTTCCTACAACAGCGAAGGGAAGAAGCAGGACCAGAATGAAGAAATCAACCTTAAAAGGCCAGTGGAGTAGTCACCCTCCACCTAGTTTCCTGAGGGCTGTTCTTTGCAGCTACCTAAGCTCAATGGCTGGGCAAAATTCCATAGAATCACCGATTCAACAGACAGTACATTCAAATTATGCCTTTCCCAGGAACCATATTTACTGGGCTCATGTCTTAATTTAGACTTACGTTGGGTTGAATCATGCTCCACAAATGGCTACCATCGAGGCAACAATTTATGTGAAAAACATTAGAGTTCACACACTAACAAAGTTAGGACTTTTTAATATTCACCCGAGGAAGATATGTGTCTGTCCCATATTGATGATGTTTTTGTGTATAAAAATCAATATTAACATAAGCTTTTGAGATATACATGAATAGTTCTAGACTTAAAATAATATACATGAAGAAACTTAGGTGCTCTATAGTGGACAGAAATGTACTTTTTAGTTCATGAGTTTTTTCAGAGCTTTTTTTTTTTTTTGTATTTGAGAGACATCAGTTTTCCTTCTTTTAGTTGGAGTGGAAACAGTTCTCACATCTGTCATTAGAATGTTTTCAAACTTTTATCAATCAACACATCCTAAAGCATACTGATGTCAGTATTCAGGTCAGTGAGCACGAGCTCGCCCTGGGAAGGAAAACAGCTGTTTTCTGCTAATTACAAATTTAACTTAAAGTCAGTAGATTCATGAGCTGTGGTGATTACAGAGACAAGATTCTGGAATGGGGTTGTAATTTCCAGTATCTTTTCCTACAGCGGGATGCTGAACTATAGTTATGGCATTTTGTGGAAGTATTCTTAAGGAAAACTTTAAATGATAGAACAGTCCTGGGTAAACTGGCCACTGGCTGCATAGACCAGCCGTAACTTTCTACAGTGTGTCCCTGAACTTGAGGTTTGAGAACAGCCTTTTTAACTGCTCCTTTCTGCTTCTGTAAACAAGGCTTGCTTTCTTCCTTCAGACACCCACAGCTGCCTTCCTGTACACATCACACAACTGCAGTTTTTGTCTTTAAAAGCTCAAGAAAATTGGAGGTCAGGGCTGCTCCCCACTACTCTGTATGGGGCAGTCCCACTGGTAGAGAATAAAAGCTCCATATAATTTTACTTATTCAGGCATCTTGGGTGGTCTCTTTTTGGGTATCACATAATATTCCTTAAAATTATTGCTTCAAGCAGTAGAATACTGATGAATACATTGACAGCTTTGACCTCATGGAAGAAAAGGGACATTGATGGTAGAAACCAGCAGTTCTACCTCCAGAGCACACATGGTTGCCATCTTCCTGAACTCCTCAGGAAACTTTTGGAGCTATTGCTTCAAATCTTGTCCCTTCTCACTTGTCAAGTAGATGAGCCAAGTTTAACAATGGCAGCTATTTTTTTGGACTGGTGTGTGCATCCTCTAAGAATTTATACATTTCAATCCTACTGACCACCATAATGGCATTTGGAAAACTTTAAGTGGTAAAACAGTCCTGGGTAAACTGGTCACTGGCTGCATAGACCAGCCATAACTTTCTATACAGTTATGGCATATTGGTAGGGCTTTGGAGAGGTGATTAAATCAGGATGAATCATGCTCCATAGATGTTGTTGGTTAGTGTCTTTCTGAATGGAGTAGGTTGTAATCGACATTTTTCTTCCACCTGCTTGTTCCCTAATACCCAGCAGCTGCTTCCCAAATTACCACACAGAGACTTATATTAATTATAAATGCTCAGCCAATAGCTCAGGTTTATTACTAACTAGCTCTTACATTTTAAGTTAATCTGTATTCCTTATTTACACTTTGTCTTGTGGCAAAACCTTTATTAGCATGGTACATCCATCCTCTGCTCTCTCTGCATCTGGCTGGTGACTCCTGACTCTGCCTTTCTCCTTCCCATCATCCTTAGTTTGGTTGCCCTGCCTCTACTTCCTGCCTGGCTACTAGCCAATCAGCATTTTATTAAACCAATTTGAGTGACAAATCTTTACAGTGTACAAGAGGATTATTCCACAGCGGTTGGTCCCTTTACAGAAGAGACCCTGGAAAGCTCCCATGTTCCCTTTTATTCTGTAAAGACACAGCAAGAAGACAGCTGTGTTCAGAATGTGCTGAAAGACATTTACAACATTGTGGCATTGAATTTGTCAGATTACAAGAGAACATCAGCACCTAAGACAGTTTTCTCAGCATAACTAAGTATGGGGGATAGTATGGCAGGGAGGAATGTACACTGTTGATTTGTCCATTATCCAGAACTAAACGTAGGGAACGTGACCCAGAAAACTAAGGGACATACGATTGTAGCTGGAGTTTTCTCCAGTCTCACCCAGGCCCGCAGCTGCTCAGACCTAAATAAACATACAGAGGCTTATATTAATTAAAACTGTATGGCCTAGTGGCTCAGGCTTTTTGCTAGCTAGATCTTATATCTTAAATTAACCCATTTCTACACATCTATACCTTGCCACGTGGCTCGTGGCTTACTGGTATCTTTACATCTTGCTTCTCATGGCAGCGTCTGGCAGCGTCTCCTTGTTCTGCCTTTCTCCTTCCTCCTCTCTAATTAGAATGTCCCACATAACCCTATTCTGCCTCACCATTGGCCAAACAGCTTTATTTATCAACCAATCGGAGCAATATATTTTCACAGCATACAAAAACACTCCCATCACATGATGCTAAAAGAAAACCTGAACATTAAGTCCCAACACCCCCTAGAAACTTTAGGAATGGTAGCAACATGAGGTTTTCAACTACCCCACGAAGCATGAGGTTTTCAACTACCCCACGAAACAGAGGGCATCCCAGTGCATAGGATCAGAGACAAAACCGAGCATTCAAAATCAGAAGATTCAACAGGGAAGGAAACTGAAGTACTAGGTTCTACCCCTCACAGGCAGCACTCATCTCTCATTCCAGAGGAGTCCATCCTTCTCATCTTTTCAGGCAGAGAATCCCATGTTTTCAGAATAAATCAGTGTGTTATCTATAACCATATGTAGTATTGTTCTAAGCACCCCAAATATGAGACATTTTAACCTTACAGAAGTTAAGAACAGGGGCCTAACCTAAAGAAAGAAATACCTATGAAGATACAAGAAGCTTACAGAACACCAAATAGGCTGGATCCAAAAAGAAAGTCATCTCGCCACATAATAATCAAAACATTAAACATACAGATCAAAGAAAAAATATTAAGAGCTGCAAAGGAGAAAGACCAAGTAACATATAAAGGCAAACCTATCAGAATAACACCAGACTTCTCAATAGAGACTATGCAAGCTAGAAGGTCCTGGACAAATATTATGCAGACACTAAGAGACCACGGATGCCAACCTAGACTATTATATCCAGCAAAACTCTCAATCACCATAGGCGGAGTAAACAAAATATTCCATGATAAAACCAGATTTAATCAATACCTATCCACAAACCCAGCCTTACAGAAAGCACTAGAAGAAAAAATCCAACCTAAAGAAGGAAGATGAAGTCCTCAATACAGTCTGAAGAGGATGATTTTGTTCCAGAGCTACATAGAAATGTTCACCCCCGAGAGAGGCCCGATTGGGAAGAAACACTTAGTGCGATGATAAACCAGTTTCATATATACGTATATAGTATATGTAAGTAAAGGTGACTGAAGAATTACTCACAGGAAAATAGTACAGTATGTTTTGTTGCTTTGTATGTTTATTGAGTAGATGTTTCCAGGTACTGTTTTAGATGCTGTAGGTAGAGAGGTAGAATATAATGTGAAATAACCATTGCTGGCTATATGAAAAGGCTACAGATGGCCTTTGTGAGAAGGTGAGATATGAGCAGACACTGGAGAGTGTAAAGGAGCAATAGTATGTTTATCTGGGAACACATTAGGTAATGGAAGAACAAGTTAAATAAAGTCTATGTCATAGAATTAAAAATAAATAAATAAATTAATGCACAAAAGAACTGAGTAGCTGCCTTGTCAAAATGACAAGGTGGCCAGAAATGGTGGCCAAGTTTATGAATAAGTGTTCGGTGTCAATTGTTGTCAGGGAAATGCAAATCAAAATCACAATGGATTATCAGGGTACCTGTGTTACCTAGCAAGGAAACTGAATAGAAGCAACAACATGATGTCATTGGTAGGAATGTAAATTGTTTTACCCACTGTAGAAAACTGTATGTTGATTCCTAAAAGAGAAAAAAAATGTGGAACTATTATATATATGACTGAGCAGCACCACATATGCTTATATAGCCCAAGGATTTGTTTTTTCACAGTTGTTGTGTGATATTCTGTTTGTGTTCTGAAAAATAAAGCTTGCCTTGAAAAAAAAAAAAAAGAACAGGGGCTTTGTATATACCATGAAGTCTCTTTCCTTCACAAGTGTAAGAAACCCTCTATTGATCATTCTGTCACATTATGTCTTGTCCTACTCTTTCCAAATAATCATCATCATCATCATCATCATCATCATCATCATAATACCTTAGATGAATACTACGTACAAAATATTCTCAAGTGCTAACTTGCTTGGACAGGACAATTACAGGATGAAATTATTCCCATCCTACAATTAAGAGAACAAGTTAAAGTCAAAGGCGAGCAACTTCCTTAATCTCACGTTTTCAGTAGCTAGGCATAAAATGAGGCACCCAAGCTAGAGATGAGCTTGGTTTTTGTCTGTTTTATGCACAGAGAGTGTGTTCACAATTAATCTTTTAAAAAGCAGTTATGAAGTGGAAAGTTTGCAAACAATGGTGATAAAATATACGTAAAGTGTCTTGGAGACTCTGTGGGCCAAGGTAAGAAGTAGATGTGCCAGTTTTGCTGAGGTCTTGGGTATGTCTTATTTGGAGTCAAAGTTGCAATTTTGTCCCTAGAATTAGCAATATTTCAAAATTCTAATACTGGAGGCAACCAGGAAATTACACAGTAATGCACCATGGGAGAGGAGATTGCTTTCTGATGCTCCAGGCATTTGTTTTATGTGCTGACACAAGAACATTTGATTACTCTCTTAGCTATCTTATGGGGAATAGGTGTAAATGCTAATATGCACCAGACATTACCATAACTGTGGGAAGAAATTTCATGACATCAAGACCTGCAGGCGTGCATTCTGTATCACAGCACCAGTCTGCCATTGGTAGACAGACTATCATCAGGTTCTAGTTTCAGGAAGACCCCAGGGTCAGAATTCATGAGCTGCAACCTGTTATCAGAGTCACAGTTTATTCTTAAAATTTACTGTTGGAAACAACATGAAATGTATTTCTTGCAGGAGGAGAGATATTCCAGAAGAAAAAAATAAATCCTAAAGTTTAATGAGGGAGCAGCTGAGGGAAGTCACATGTGAGTTCTCCTGTGATAAAGTGATTGGAGTCCTTTTAGCTTGTCATGGTGGAGACAGTAGAAACAATTTTGTGTTTATTCAGCTTCCCCAAGGCTCAATGCTTTGGAGCACCTGATGCATGCCCGGAACCAAATGTTTTGGAGCACATGATGCATGCTTGGTACTGTATTCGATACTTTGCACAAATCACTGCATGAGTGCTCGTCATCTTGTGACTCAGTTAGTTCTTTTGGTGGGTTAATGTTGCTTTGAGACATTATAATACATACATACATATATATATATTATATATAACACATTTTATATATATATATATTTACAGATTGTCACCTGTAGCAGGAGTCCTAAAAGTTATTAATAAAAACAAACTTGAGCCAGATATTGGGGTGAACACTGGATGGTCAGAGAGACAGAACAAGCCACAGCTATCTCACCTCGCTGGATCCTCAGCTGGTCTTGCTTCCTCAGACTGGAGGCCTCTGAGTCTTCATCCAGAATGGGTCTCAGCTGAATTGCTGCTCAAAAGCCTGAAAGCTTAACCAGGCCAAATGCTTACCCAGGCCAAAATGCCTCTCCCGGGCAAATGCCTCTCCAGGGCAAATGCCTCTCCAGGGCAAATGCCTCTAGTTTCTGGTCCTCACGCCTTATATACCTTTCTGCTTTCTACCACCACTCCCTGGAATTGAAGGCTTGCTTTCTGGGATTAAAGGCGTTGGTCACCATGCTTGGGTGTATCCTTGAACACATGGATTTCTGCCTCTGGAATGCTAGGATTAAAGGCATGTGCTACCACTGCCTAACCTTTAATATTGTGGCTGTCCTGTTCTCTGACCCCAGATAAGTTTATTAGCGTACACAATATTTTGGGCAATACAATACCACCACAGTCACCTTTTCTAAATACAAAATAAATTTAGAGTCAGTATACTATTGTGCAAGGAGCCTTAGTCTCAGGGAAGAGTCTAGAGGTGGAGATAAAAATGGTGCTGATGGTAGAGGAGGGGCTCATGAGTTCCCACTTCTAGCTGAGAATTCTTAGGGGTTGATGGCCACTGGGGGAAGGAGAGTCAGTTTTCTTCAGGGATGTGGTCTCTTTTAGGCTACCCAGGTTCCTATGGATGGTCCTACACTGATGCACACAAGGCACCACCAACTGGACTCAGTGGGTTGTTAAGGAAAAAAGAGAGGAAGTGAGGTTTGTTTGGAGATGGACAGGGAGGAGAGTCTGGAGAGAAGTTACAGGGCAGGAAGTAGGGACCAATACGATATGATTAAAATACATTGTCTACATGTATGAAATTCTCAAACATAGATAAATAAGAATTTAAAACTTATGCTGAACCCAGGAGAAGAGATAAATCTCTGATTCTAAGGCAAAGGGGGAACACAGTGGGTTGTGGGGTCTTTTCCCAGCTAACCATCTTTAATGCTACAGAGTAGCTGGAAATAGCCAGATTCACAGTCATTGTAGACCCAGTGTCACCTTGATGGATAGCCAGAGGCTAAGATATTTTTCTTTGTCTCCCTTGTTTTGGAACTAGTAGTGCACAAAGCTGGGAAATATAGGAATCAAAATTCAAAATTCAAATAAAGCAAAAGAGAAATCCAGAAGTATTAAATGATATTTTTGACTGAAAATATTAATTTAACATTCAAGTCAGCTTCTGTTTAGGGCCAGAGAAAGTAACTGTCACCAGACTAATCCTCTTGTCTGAAGAAAAACAAATAGAAGATCCCATGACAGTCACTTACCATAAACACAACAGACTGTGAGATGATTGTGTCCAAGTGTTGACAACAGGCAGAGAAAACCATGATCCTGAAGAGAAGGGAAGGTGGAAGAGCTTGGATACTTGAGGTCATTTCAGATCCTGAGCTGGAGAAGATAGGGTCAGCCTATAAATAGGAGAAGGCAGACATTGTAACCAGATGTGTTTAGGATAATAGCGTGGCATCTGGCAGCCCCAATGAGATAGGCTTGGCCACCCATTATGGCAGACCAATGAAAGACACAAGTAATGGGGCAAAGCAGAAGATTTGTTCAGTGTGGTCTCTCTGGGAAGAGAACTCATAAAGGAGTCTGGCCATTCCTGAGTTCATCATTGGGGTGTTTAAGTGATCCTTTTCTGGCCTCAATCCCAGGCTATATAGCAAGACCTGACTGTTTGAACCCATGGTGATTCCTCTGCCTCTGCTTCCCAACTGCTAGGATTACAGGTGTGTACCAACACACTGTGCTTTCATGTAGCTGTATTTAGAAAGATGTGACTGAATCAACCAATTAATTAATAAATCAATAATTTTATTTCAATACTTCCTAGAGTTTAGATTGCAAAGATTTTTTTAAAATTATGGTTTATCAACAGAAGACCTCGAAACAGTAGGAAATTACCTGCTGGCCTGCCCCCTGCAATGCTCCCCTTTGGAACAAGTATCCCTTCTATAGCATTTCAGATGGGTTTCGTTTCTGGTACCTCAACCATTAGTGCCTTGGAAAGTCAGGCACATGACTGACACACACATAGCACAGGACATGCCATCCCCAGAGCCACCAAAGTTTAGACTTTGGAGCAGAAGACATCACTCAAATATAGTGAGGCTTTCAGCTCTGTTTTGCCCCATAGGAGCTTCTGCTCATATACCTCTGGTCTGTGTCTGTTAATAGTGAACTTGGATCACGGTATTAATTTTATTAATTCACTGTTTCCCCCACTACCTACAGATATTCAATTAAATGAGGCATTTGGGATCTTAAACTCATCCATCTGAAAATATCTTCCCCTGATCTGAGACGGTTTCATTAACTTGTTCATTTGACTGCATTTAACATCTAGTTACAGAGCATCTATACCTGTGAAGTGTGGGTATCAGCAAGAGTGATGAAGCAAGACACAGATGAGAAAGACATGGCCTTGATCTTAAAGACCTTGCAGTGTGAAGGAAAGTCAGATAAGCAGAGGGATGATGACCACATACTGTGGTGTGAACTACGGTGCCCTAGAGTGGGGTTTGTACAAAGATTAGAAGTTAGTTTTCTCAAAAACCTCACATTGCACTTACTATCATGAATACTTGGAAAAAAATGTAAAGGTATGATTTCTAAATGTCTACCTAGTGATTCTGTGGAGTTAGGGCTGAGCAATCTACTTTAACAGAATACTCCAGGTGGTTCCTAAGCACACCAAACAACTGAGAGAACAGTTGCTATAGATCCATTGACCAAGGCTTGATCCTTCGTCAGTCTGAACACTCACCAGAAATCCACAGCAGGCTGTGGCAGACAACACAGATATGTTGCAGAGGTAATCCTGACTCAAATATAAACCACTCAACTTTTTGGTAAAGGTATTATTACAAATTCCTGGCAACTCACTGTTTAGTTGACCAATAAATAAGAGATTTTGTGTTCTAGAGGCTGAGATTTAGATTTTGGAGCAGAGCTCTATGTTTGGCCAGCTGTGACACTTTGAGTACATTGTGTCTTCATTTCCTCATTTGTGAAACAGGGTGATAAAAGCACTACCATGTAGGACTGCTGTAAGAACCAATACATTCACACATGTAATCAGAAAACACTGAAAACCCTGTGATCCTCTTCATGAGTTGTCAGTTTCTATCTCCTTCCTAACATAGTTTCTGGGGACATTTCCTAAGGAGTGCAGAGCATGGCCACTGCTTTACACAGAACAGTGAGCAAAACAATGGGTCCCTGTGTCATCCATTGTGGTGGTTTGAATGTAATTGGCTTCCATAATCTCACAGGGAGTGGCACTATTAGGAGGTGTGGCTCTGTTGGAGTGGGTATGGCCTTGTTGGAGGAAGTGTGTCACTGTGGGGGTGAGCTTTGAGGTTTCCTATGCTCTTCACAGCAATAAAAACCTAACTAAGACACCCATGCTCAAATAATCTGTGACTATGTTCCCTGACATGGGCAGAGAGTCTGCAGATGGAACCTGGGAAGGGAGAGGGTAAGTGGAAGATCCCGTTACGCCCAACCCAAGTGGAGAACTCACCCAGGTGCAGTCAGACATCGATACAGCCTTGCTGGCATTGTAGATGGAGGAAGGGGCTTGTGGGAGCCCACAGAGGTTTCCTAGTGAGATCTGAGCTTGCTTTACCAGCAGTACTGCATAAGAGAATGACTGGACCACAGGCCTGGATACCAGGTGTTTGGAAGGATCTATACTTGGCTGTATCTAGCAAGGGGGAGGTCTTTTGCCTCATTCCATGGCATTGTTATAAAAAAAAACCCATTTGAATAAAGTTTAGGGCTGGTGGATAAGGATCTAGGCCCTCCCCAGGCTATCCTGTGTTTCTATCTATTTCTCTCCCCTCTATCCTTCTATCTAAATCTGTTATCCCTCACTCCTCAAGAGTACCCAGGTAAAGGTGGGGCTGTGAGCCAAAGAATGTAGGCAACCTCTGAAATCTGACAAAAGCAAGGGAATGAGTCTGCCAGAAGGAAATAAAGTCCTATTAGCACATGAATTTGAGGTGGATGAATCCATGTCTGAAGGATGAGTAGTTTAACTTCAAGAATATTGTAGAGGAACTGAGTTTATGTTATTTTGTTTGAGCAGGAGTGAAAAGTTAACACATGGTCTTAGAGACAAATGTTCCCCCTTTTTAATAATATACACATTAACATTCATTTGTAGGTTTTGTACTCAGAATATAATTTCCTCCCATTTCAATAGCATACCTCTCGTCAGTGGAAGTAAGGATTTGAAAGATGTTATTTAATTTCAATAAATCTTCCATCTTCCAGGGTGCAGGGGACAAAGGAATTCCTCCTGTTCTTTTCTAGTACCTCATCTCTAACATCCTCATATTTAATCATATGCCCCCCCTCCACTTCCCTTAACCTTTAGAGGTTTGTTTCTACAGGATTTCCACCAGATAATACCTTAAGGATTTCTGTTCATGTCAAACTTCCCATTATTTTGCAGCCTCTTCCATGGTATGCCTGGAAACAGGGTCTGGATAATTGGCAATCACATTATTTGCTTCAGCACTCTAAAATGCCATAAAATTATCTTTCAACTCAATGAACCTAAAAGAAATAATGCAACTAGAATATCTAAAGCCACAACCAAGAGAGTTTTTGCATTATTCTGAACTTTGGTTACTAAGTGAAGATAATTTTTAAA
This sequence comes from Peromyscus attwateri, assembly GCA_902168425.1. Classification (NCBI taxonomy): domain Eukaryota; kingdom Metazoa; phylum Chordata; class Mammalia; order Rodentia; family Cricetidae; genus Peromyscus; species Peromyscus attwateri. The sequence goes on from CABHPP010148497.1 coordinate 60,913, forward strand.
GCTGTGATTAAAGATACATTTAAATTAGAATGCAGTTAAAAGGTGAGACAGAGCTTGTGAAATCTCATCTGACTCAATGGACCCAGTGGGAGAAAACGCTGTCTGCACTCCCAGACGTGGTTCATGGCGTTTCTATTGTACGGGAAGAACAATAACAAAGCTTGCAGCTCAGCACACTGAAATTGATGTATGTTTCTTTTCATCGGAATATACATTTATGACAGCTGCCACCAGCAAATAAAAGCTTAATTTTCTAATTTATTCATGCATTCACAGAGCCGTTTGCCTTTTGTTTTAAGGAAAGTTCCACTAGTTTGGGTTGGTTGCAGCTCACTTTTCCTGGGGAAAGTCTGAAGTGCCTAGAGTTGTTAATCCAGGAGGTGAAAGGGCCCTGGGTCACTCTAGGTGTAAGACAATCAGCTTCCAGAGGCATCTTCAGTGAGATGCTGGCACCAGAAATGTCGCTGAAAGTTTTCTGTGTGTGTAATGCTGTGAACCTAGAGTTTTCTCCAAATTGGGCATGAACTCTCCCAACGAGCCACACCCTCAACCTTTATTGGGATCTTAGAATAATTCTCTATCCTCTAAGGCTACTCTGAATACAAATAGGATATTGGTTTCAGGCCACTCTTGATGAGGGCTGATATTTATCAAAATACACTCAAAGGTTTGTGTGGTGTTCAAAACACTTGGGGACATTTTTACTCAGAAAAGGAAGAACTTTGGAGCACGAAACTGAAGTCAAACGTCTGAAGGGATGGCTTGTGGAGAAAGAGGGTTGCCTACTTCTGCCTTTCAGGAACGGGTAGAAGTGTCCTGTGGTAGGAAGTTACACCAAGACTGAACTCCTGGGACCAGAACAGCTTGAAGATGGAGATGATGAGCTGTCCTTAGAGCTGGGTAGGCATCTCCAAGAACTCGGAGGTTCTCGTTCACATTAATATTCATGCTTTATGATGCTGCCATGTGTTGCTAGGTCAAATGAGGTCAACTATTAAAGCCCCAGTGTCACGCCCTCCAACACCAGCATCCTCTGTGCTGGGTGGGACCAGGTTGGGCATTGGCAGATGCTAAGAAAGAGTCTAGGCATCACTCCCATACCCTGATCCAAAAGGCACAGGGACAGTTATGTGGTTACAGGGTATAGACGGCAACTATATGTCACCATTCCCCACCCCTCTCCCTTGCACCATGAGGGAATGGCCTTCTATGGCATGGGTGGAGCCTCAGGATTCTTTTCTACACAACATCTACTTTACTGTGGGCTCCCAGATGAAACTGTGTCTTTTGTAATCCTCCACTTTAAAAGACAAACTTGTGAATGTGTTTTCAGCCCCCAGTTCAAGCTTAGTCAGCGCGTTCTCTACTCTGGGGCTTGCAAAGTGCATCGCTGCCCTGCCAGCTGTGTGGCTGTCTGGCTCAAGGAGCACTTCAAGGCTGGCACCTGCTTCCTATCTGTTTTCTTATTTTGGTGTTCTCTCCCTCCCTCTCTCCCTCCCTCTCTTCCTCTCTCTCTCTCTGTCTCTCTCCCTCCCTCCCTCTCTCTCTTTCTCTTTCTCTCTCTTTCTGTATGCGTATGTATATGAAGGTGCTCGTGTGTGTGTGTGTGTGTGTGTGTATGTGTGTGTGTGTGTGTGTGTATAGGCCAGAGGACAATCTCAGCTGTCATTTCTTAGGTGCCATCCATATTGAGTTCTGAGACAGTACCTCTTACGAACCTGGGGCTGGCTGGCCAATGAGCCTCAGGGATCCATTTGCTATGCTTTACCGGTGCTGATATTACATACTTATGCCGCCTGCCTGTCTTCTTTTTTTCCCTTTTCTTTCTTCCTTTCTTTTTTTTTCAAGACAGGGTTTCTCTGTGTAACAGTCCTGGCTGTCCTAGAACTCACACTGTAGACCAGACTGGCCTCAAACTTACAGAGATCCACCTGCCTTTGCCCTGGAGTGCTGGGACTAAAGGCGTGCACCACCACACCCAGCTGGCTATCTTCTTTATAATGTGGGCTCTAAGGATGCCACTTGTGTCTATATTTCTTCAAGGCAAGCATCCTCCTGACTGCACCCTCCCCCCCAGCTCACAGTTCTTTCTGTTTTTCTCTGGTTTCCTGCTTCTCTCTTCTCATAAGTATCACCAGAACAACATCAGTTCCCTTCTGTAGTAGCTGTTGAATCCAAGTTTAAGTTTTTCAACTTTCTGAAAAGCAGTCTTACAATATCTTTCTTGGTGGGAGAATAGCACTTCAGAGCCACTGTTGTCCTTGAACTTCTAAAATTTGACTGCATGGGAGTCCCCTTCTGCCTTCTAAGCACTAACCATTCCAAACTCTCCCCTTTTATTGTCCTTCTCTAGAGGTAGGAGTTCCTGTGACTGTACTTCCCTTAACCTGTTTACATAGCACAACTATATACCTAATTAAATGTTATTTGGCTTTCTTTTCTAATGCTGGTAATTTTTGGGTCATATTTCTCAATAACACTCTTGACTGCCTTCATGACCCTCTTTCCCTCTCTCTATTAAAATATCCTCTTAAAATGTGAGAGAAGAGAAACACTAGGGAAACAGAAAGGCTATACTCCAGGCCAGATCCAGATAGCGCACACTCACAGCTTGAGTGGCATGCTGAATAAACAGCTCAGCATGGATGTGATGTCATTAACTATAATAAAACAGCAGAATGCGATACAAAAATGTTTTTCAGGAATCATAAAGTCATAATGATTAAGTATCAACTAAAAACTTATAGATAAAAGGATCTAAGAAAAATAAGACAACGTTCAGCCAGAAATGTTAAATAATTACTAAAAAGGCTTACAAATCAAGGAAACAATGAAAACAGCTACGTGTCTAGCATGCGGCCAGAAAATGATTCCTCCTGCAGTGAATGGTTTTGAGTGGAGATAAAAAAGAATAAAACCTGCACCTGCCCTTCTGGTTCAAGTACCTATCCTGTCAGGATCATCTGAACCCTGAGCTACCTGCAGGTGAAGGTTAATTATTTTTAATATTACTGCCTCTTAAGCAAGTACTGTTACCAAGTAAGTGTTTTGTTAGGTACATATTGATATATGATGTCTTATCACATTCAATGTTCAAGAAGTCATGTTCCAATTTTAGAATGAAGGAATCTGTGTTTTCAGAGGTTGGTAGTTGTCCAGAGTTTCTCAACAGCCAATAATTGAGCTAAGGTTAGACACTTGGCCAACCTGATGCCAAACATTGCCCTTTCTACCCCCTCCAGCTGTCCCCTCTTCCTGCCTTCTCCCTCCTTGCTATTTGGGATGTTTCTCTGATTTACTTATCAGTTTTTTCTTACTGTGTCTGTAGACTGTTCCTGGCTTTAAATTGAGCTATTGATTCCAACAAAGACTGACCAGCATAGTCTCTGACAGACGCTTATATCCCATGGATGGAACGTGGAGGAAGACAGAAGGTGGGGCTGAGGCAGGAAGTGAGGTGATGGTAGTCTGTGGGTAGAACAGGAGTGGCAGCCTGAGCCTTCTTTAACTCACATGTCTCTCTGGTTATTCCACGCATGTGTCTCTGAGACTAGCAATCTGCTGTTCCAGTGTTAACCTCTGGTTTGGTCCCTTAGCAAAGGAAACCTCTTACATCAGAATCACCTTTGCGAAAAGCTTTTAGCTCTTTAAATGCACACAGTGCCCTTTGGTTGACCTTTTCCTTAGTTTTAAAAATAGTGGGAAGCTTTTACATTTATATTTGGTGTTCAAGAAAAGCCCAACCATGGCCAAAGGGCCAAGTCAGAGGAAGGACCGTTGCCCTGGAGCAGAAGCTATGAGTGCTACCACTGTTGTCCCTGTGGCTCTCATGGTTCTGGATGAACATATGGTGTTCAAGTCCCAAGAAGGAGCTGCTGCAGAGAGGGTGCAATTCCTAACCACCAACCTCTGTCTTCAGCGTGTATCATGGAATGGAAAGTTGAGTGGCCTGAGGAGAGGAAGGAGGGTACTCTGGGAAAGTCAATGTCTGGATTATGACTTGACAGGGCCAGTAAGTACAGACATTGGACATGCTCTGGACTTTGGGTCGGCCACAGGCTAAGATTTGATTCTCTACATAGGTCTGTCTATAGTGGTATTCTATTTGTACTGAAATGTGATTTTATTTGTATGTTAATAAATAAAGTTGCCTAGGGGTCAGAGCTATTAGCAAGCCATAGCGAAAGCCAGGGTGGTGGTGGTGGTGGTGGTGGTGGTGGTGGTGGTGGTGGTGCACGCCTTTAATCCCAGCACTTGGTAAGCAGAACTAGGTAGATCTCTGTGTGTTCAAGGATACAGCCAGCATTGGAGACACACACCCTTAATCTCAATACCAACCATAGAAAACTTGGGAGGTCTGTACAGAGAGGCCATGACAAGACAGCCACGTAGTTGGGTTTACAACCAATGAGAAGGAAGAACCAGAACTCTTTATAAGACAACCGCACAGGAAGAAACTCCCTTTTTTCGGAGAAGTCTCTTGGCGGGAGAGTCTAGCTGGTGGAAAGTTGGTAAGGCTCCTAGCTCTGACCTCTTGGGCTTTCACCTTTACATTGGCTCTGTGTTTCTTATTTAATAAGGCAGTCGGTTACATCTACATCTGTCTGAGAATTAGAACAAGACCTGAAGACCACCAGAAAAGCAATTAAAACCACAAGAAAGCAAATGATTAGTTGTACTGATTTTTCACCAGATCGAGTGACCTTACATCTGTGGATATGGAATGAAGTCAATTAGAGAACAGGAGACTCAGTATCAACTGTTAGTTTATGGAAGATTCTGGGAGCAAAGGCCAGGGGATCTTCAGCCCCAATCACCACTTTTAGAGGATTTGTGCGTATTAGTAAAAGCTTCTCCAACATGATTTGAACTAAAAACAGCAGAAATTAAATGGGAGGAATTTCAGAAAACATATGAAACCTCCTTCCAGTAGGTATTGTAGGCTGATCTCCATTTGCTAACCTTGGATACTCTGAATTATGAAAGCTACAATCTTAGAGATTTTTTTTAATAGAAAAAGGGGCTGTGTGACCCAGTTCTAGCCAGCGAGCCAGTGGAGGCTGGCTGCTTCCATATATTCCTCTCTGCCTTCCTTCCTGATGGGGTGCAGCAATGGCGGCGGTGACATTGCAGTCTTTGGTGAATCCTGAGTCAGTAACAATGAGGACAAAAGCCCATGAGTAATGGCAGCAGAAGGAAAGGTAAAAACGTCTGGGGTCATGGCTCCCTGCTGACACCACTGGAGAGTCAGTCCTGGATGGCTGTCAGTTGATCTGCTTTGAAAAGATTTCTTTATTTGTATGTTTTTGAGTGTTTTCCTGCATGTATGTAAGTGCACTCTGCACATGACCGATTCTGGTGGAGGTCAGAGGAGGTCAGATCTTCGTGGTGATAGCACAGTCTCCGTCACCTCGTCTGTTTTCTCTTTTCCTGTGTTGTCAATGCAGTGCTGGTTTTCCAAACAAAATGGAAAAGAGTCAGATTCTTGCAAGTTTCGCAGACTCTGGTTGTAGACCTACAATCAATAAAGGAGGGAAACTCCTGTGCAGTGCAATGGAATGAGGAGATCCCTCAAGTTAAGAGCTGTCTTGGTGTTTAAAAATGAGGTTTAATTTCCTACATATCATCCTGGTCTATGTAGAGACTGTCAGTCACTGCTGACTTCTTGTAAGCATGAAGACTGTATTGAATGAGGGCCATAGGTAGGATTTCTTCTACAAAAATCTTACATATGCTATTTCAGCTACTCATTCCAATGAGAGAAGCAGTTGCTAGCATTAAGAGTTCTAACTGCAGCCAAAATTTCTTAAAACTTTATTGCTTTATTCTTAACCTGGGTAAGATATCTATATGAATCTATGTTCACACATACACATATATGCACACATGTGTATGCATATATATTTGCATGTGCAGTTTCTCATTTTTTGAGGTGCAATTCCTCATTCTAGTTTGGTGGTTCTCAATTAGACACAGTTTTGTCCCTTCCTCCCTTTGGGGACATTTGGCAATGCCTGGACCAATTTTTGGTTGTCACAATTGTGGGCAGTTTACAGATAAAAGTTAGAGACTCTGCTCAACCTGGAATGCATAGGGCAGCCCCCCATTTCAGCAAACAATGTCCCACATCCCCACATGTCAGCAATGCTGAGGTCAGAAAGAAGCTTGTGATGCTTGTTTCATTCCCTGTTTTTATAGCCAGGAGTCACAGAACACAATTAATTTTTTCCAAGTTTGTAAGTTCAACTTGCATGTACATTTACTGCAGCAATTTTTCCTCGGTAAATATCCAGATGTCTGTGGAAGCCCAAGCTAAAATAAAGTCTGAGGACTGTGAAAGCATACAGCAAGAGCAAAAGGTGCAGGGCCTCCTCCTGGACCCCATCAACAATCAGTCTTCTGCTTTGGCTTGGCCCTGCAGAGCTGTCATGTTTATTTTGAAGTACCTTTCATTTCCCCGAGCCCAGGCTACGAGCTCTTGAGGACCAGCACTCCACTTAGTGTCTCTCCAAGTCCTAGCTTTCTTGTCACCTTGAGTTTGCAGGTTCTCAGCGCACAGCTGTTGCAAAGCATGAGATAGATGGAGCAGAATGAAACTTCCTGAATGAATTCTGACTTATCCATAGGAACTTCAGTAAATTGAGCATTGTAAGTCAGAAGGAAAGAACGTGATTTATGTCATTTAATTTTCACATATTTTACTAAAATGACCACAAGATGGAAACTAAATTGTTTGTTTGGATTATAGACTACCTATTGTAAGAAAATGTATCTTGATGGGAGAAAATTTCCTTTTTCATTCAGTCAGGTGTTGATTTCTTCCCTTTCTTTCATAAATTTTAACAAACTTGAAGAAAATCAAATAATGATGCATCAGATACGAGCTGAATCTTTTCTTCTGCTATTTCCCAGGTTACACACCAGCAGTGTCTTGCCTCAGGATTAATCTCAACCTTTTTTTTTTTTTTGAATTGTGTACTTCGTGTGCTGTTTTTACTTATGTAAACTACTTATAATCAGGATTAATAAAGAGGATACATCTCAGGGGCAGTGCACTTGCCTAAAATGCATGAGGCTGTGGGTTAATCCCCAGTAATGAAAAAAATCAGCATTAACAAAGCAAAATATCTTGTTACATTCAGTTTAAGAGTATTGTCCACATGGAATTTTTTTGGCTTTTCAAATCTAGAATTAGAGAGAAGATCTTTTCCTATAATAATTTTGTAAAAGAAGCATATGAAAAACTAGTTAAAAAGAGAGAAGTATTATTTTTGCTTAATGAATAGATAATGTTGGCTTTTCTAGAAGGAATTCATAGTGATTATTTTTTGAAATACACTCAGGTGAAAGTGGAACAAACTTATGGGAATAATTGCAATAATTTTTCTGCATGCTTTCTAGAAACATCTTCAATTTTCATTTTAAGATAAAAATTCAAGATAATGAAAATTGGCTTCTGCCCAGTGAACCTCAGAGCCTTCAGGGCAGTCTACATACAACACAGCAATAAGTAGTTTATTTGATCTGTCACTCAGTCACTTCTAATCAAGTATTTATTTCCTGTGTGGTAGGCAGTATTCTACATGTGTTTATTGCTAAAGTCATATCTGCTTCTATAATTTTTCTTTTTTAATTTGAGATAGCATCTTATATAGCCCAGACTGGCCTTGGACTCCTAAGGATGGCTTTGAATTCTTGATCCTCCTGCCTCCACTTCTCATAGATTACAGGCATGCACTACCATAGTTGGTTTTTTAATCTCTTTGTTTGTATGTGTATATGTGTATATGTGTGTTTGTGTGTGTGTGTGTGTCTGTCTGTATGTATGTATGCATGTATGTGTGTGTATTTATGTGTGTCTATGCATGCATGTGTGAGTGTGTATGGGTGTGTGTGTGTGTGTGTGTGTTTGTGTTTGTATACATGTCTATAATGTGTGGAGGCCAAAAGAAGATGGCATGTATTCTATCATATAAGTTTCTGCCTTTCCCCTTGAAAAGGAATGCTTAAGGAATTTAGAGCTAGGCTGGTGGTCACCAAGCTCCAGTGATCCTCCTGTCTCTGGCTCAGTAAAACTGGGGTGATAGGCCCCTGCATGGTCATCCCTAGCTTTTTAATGTAAGTTCTGTGATCTGAACTCAGGCCTCCATCCTTATGTAGCAAGTGCTGTTACCCACTTAGCTGTCTCTCCAGCCTCATAATCTTCCTTTTTAAACCAAGAGAAAGTTCAGTCTTTGGTCCTGTTGACATTTTAGATTACACTGGAGAACGTTTTGTTAAGTCACACATGCCAAGCACATGAAAACCAATATTGTATGATCTCACTTACCTACTTACCTATAGAATCTGAAAATGTCAAATGTATAGAAACAGGAGAGAGAGAGAGAGAGAGAGAGAGAGAGAGAGAGAGAGAGAGAGAGAGAGAGAGAATGTGTTTACCCGAAGTCTAAGGTGGGAGAGATAGATATTGCAAAAGACAGAAAGTTGCAATCACAAGCTTTGGAGACCTTGTGTATAGTGTGGTGACTACAGGTAATTATATATTGTGTACTGGAATTACACTAAAAATAGATCTTTAGTTAAGCCAGACATTGATTGGCCACTCCCACAAGTTCTGAGCCAGCATTGCCCTAGAATATCTTGCAGGCAGGACAGATTGTAGGTTGGGGGTTTTGTGGCTGGCTTGGTTTCCAGGTTTCTCTTTTCATAGCTTACTGAGTACCTTCACATTCCAAAGAGACAAGAACGTAGGGGTGAACGCTCCAAGCCCGTGCCAGCTTGATGTCTCTACATTCAACGAACTATGTGGAAGTTATCCTCAGCAATGGGGCCCTGCTGTCAGTTTTCAGAGAGCAATTTTTTTGAGGCCCACACCAAAAGAGGGAGCCCATGATCTATACTGCCTCTATGACCAGGAACCAGAGACTGGGGATAGCCCTAAGACCTAGGGTAGAACCAAACAGGACTGGCAAAACAAAACAAAACAAAACAAAACAAAACAAAACAAAACAAAA
>CABHPP010148498.1:2270-20497 GCA_902168425.1 Peromyscus attwateri
ACATACATACATACATACATACATACATACGGGGAGAGAGAGAGAGATATTAATTCCATGAGTTCTGTGACTCTGGAGAACCCTGACTAATAAACTGGGAATCCTAGTTAATTTCTGAACTTTTAAGTTCTAATTTTTGATTTACACTCTAACTCCACATCAGAATCACTCTTAGCAAATACTTCAGTACTAATTTATATACATTTGCAGAAAATACATTTCCTATTGTATAAAGCTAAAGAATATGGAAAAGACTGAAGCATAGTGTTGTGGGTATTTCTTTTTTTGTTTGTTTTGTTTTGTTTCTCAAGACTGGGTTTCTCTGTGTAGCTTTGCGCATTTCCTAGAACTCGCTTTGGAGACCATGCTGGCCTCAATCTCACAGAGATCCACCTGCCTCTGCCTCCCAAGTCCTGTGATTAAAGGCATATGCTACCACTGCCTGGCTGTGTGTTATTTCTAATGAAAACTTTATAAAATAATATGAGCTCTTAGATACATGGCAAGATTACATTAATTTTTTTGTTGTTTTTTTTTTTGGAACCAGTGACACAAATATATGAACTAAACTCATGAAAACTCTTAGGAGTGGCCATCAGTATAGCCCTGAAGGTAAAGGCACATGTTGCCAAGTTGGACAACCTGAGTTCAATCCCTGAGACCCAAATGGAGGAGAGAACAAGCATCCTGTAAGTTGTCCCCTGACCTCCACATAGGTGATGCATATGGGGACCCCTGTGCACAATGACAAACAGCACACAATTGTCACATGTTCATTACAGCAGCTGTTCCAGGAGTCTCTGGTGATTCTTTTCTCTGTAGCTTCCAGTCCTTGCTGAGAATTTCATCATTCCTATTTGGGTATAACATCTCCCCACATGCAGAAAGGGACTTTGCAAGCAAGGATGATGAAGGTATGGGTCTCAAGATGTGGAATTTATCCTCAGATTACATTAATTGTATTGATCAAGTAGATAGGTACTTATTACTTAGTGGAAAGCTACTTAATTATTAATTTAATCAAGTAGGCATTCATTATATTTAATCTATTCCAAATTCAATACTAAGTTAATTAATGCTTAAAGGGAAACAACATCATCAAAGCTCCAGTCACCAAGGAAAGAGAAAGTAAACTCAGTCTCTTATTCTAAAGCCATCATTGAGAATTATAGTTAACAGACTGAATGATGTCACTGGGGAGATGGCTCAGTGGTTAAGAGCACTGACTGCTCTTCCAGAAGATCTGGATTCAATTCTCAACACCCACATAGTGGGTCACAACAGTCTGTAGCTTCAGCTCTAGGGGATCTGACACCCTCACACAGACATCTGGTGATATTGATCTTATCTTATGTAATGGTTGGAATGTTTGGAATGTCAAGTACTTTCCATTAGTTGCTGGCCTATCCTTGGGTGGATCTCTGACTGGTGGGCAGGTGTCATGTCATGGCAGCTGTGTGGTCAAGCTGTTTTGGTCCCCCTACACCATTCACCAATAACGTTCAGTCTTTTCCCAAAAAGGGGTTGAAATGCTGATGCTGTCCATTTGTGGGTGATTCCTGCATGATGTACATAACCACCAAGTGGCGCTAGTCTTCTGTTACTGGGTCAACCGAATATAGGAAATACCCCATGACCCCATAGATTCCTGCTTGGCAGCAGAAGGCATTATAACAGGAGTAGAAAACACAAGCATTTGGGGAACTTCTTCATGTAGCTTACTTGTGCCTTCAGGACCTGCTTGGGCCTGATCTGTTATATACCACTTCCATTTGATAACATATTGTTGCTGTGCATGTCCTACTTTATGATTTGGTGGGTCCCATAACACAGCTCAGGATGGGCAGTTCAGGTCACATGATAAGGCACTGGCAAACCTTCAAATGTTCAGTTTCTCTCATTGGCTGCAATTGATGTCATGTGCTTCATGGTTAGCCATACATTTTTTTTGAGCTGAGGATAGAACCCAAGGCCTTCTGCTTGCTAAGCAAGAACTCCACCACTGAGCTACATCCCCCAAACTTTTTTGTTTGTTTGTTTGTTTTGTTTGTTTGTTAGTTTGTTTTTTCAAGACAGGGTTTCTCTGTGTAGCTTTGGAGCATGTCTTGGAATTCACTTTATAGCCCAGGCTGGCCTCAAACTCACAGAGATCCACCTGCCTCTGCCTCCCGAGTGCTGGGATTAAAGGCGTTCACCACCACCACCCAGTGGCCATACTTATTTTTGAAAATGTTTCTATGGGAAGCAGTGGCAGACACTTGAGATGACTTTAGTAGGTATTATATTCCAATTATCCAATGCTCCTATTCTTGTATTTTATTATGTTTTGTCCTATTAGTGTGTGTGTGTGTGTGTGTGTGTGTGTGTGTGTGTGTGTGTGTGTAACTACCTCTGCAATTAACTAAAACCAAAATAGTTGGGTATACCTCTGAGGGATTTTTAAAAGGTTTTGAAATTAAAGACCCATCTTGAATCTAGATCATTTGAGGTGCTATCCACCTTCAGCTGCTTGGTGTCTGTGCACACTTTTAAGCCAAGCACTGAGGAGGCAGAATCACTTGGGGTTTCTGACATTGAGCCCAGCCTGATCTACAGAATGAATTCCAGGGCTACACAGATAAATCAAGTCTCAAAAAAATAGAAATAAAACAAAAAAAATCAAACAAAATATAAACTCCAACTTTAATCTTGATCATAAATTCTGACGGCAGCCTACATATATAAAGGACACTTTAGGAGAAATTTTTCCCTTTGCCTGCTTGCCCTAGCTCTGGCTACTAAGTTTATTCCTTTACCAGCATTAGAGCCTACTTCCTTAGACGTGTGGTGTCTACTGAAGACCAGTGGAGATACACAGCTTCATGAACTAAACAGCTATTGAATTCTTCAAAATTCCATTGGCAGCTGCCATTGATGGACTACCTGAACCACAGTTTGTGAGACATTCTAATAAATCCACTTCTTTATACATAGAGAGATTTGTTCTATCATTTTCAGGTAGAGAACCTTGAATAATGCAGTGGTTTTTTTCTTCACCTGCCCACTGAGGAAGATATGCTGGCTAACAATAGTGTTCATAAACACATTCTTCCTAGCTCAGTTATTCTCTAAGTATTAAATTATCCAGGAAGACTACTCTTTATTATTATTAATTTGCCAAAAGTTTGCTCTGAATTTCTGGAATAAAACTCCTAAAGCAACTGACCTATTTTCTTGGTTGTGATCCAGTTCCTGCTTTTCTTTGCTGATTGTCTGATGTCCCTATGACAACCAGGTAAAAAGTAACTTCAGTTCACCTGATGTCAGCATTAAGTCACATAAGAATCACTCTCCTCGTGTGTCTTTAAATCTCTCTTTAGTTGTTTATATTCCTGACATTCTTTTTCCTGTGTAACAGGGAATCACTCCACTCCACATAGTTTAGTGGTCTGTGCAAGCTAGCTAGCCACATTGTGTCCAGGAGGAAGAAGGGGAAGTTCCTATGGAGGGCAGGAAGATAACAGGGTCAGATATTGGAGCCAGGGACAAGTGCTATTATTATGCATATTTCTGCTCATTTAGAAAAAGTCTTTGTCTATGGTGGAAGGCAGGGTCAGGAACCATTGTGCTGTGTCTTTAAGCCACTGTAATCCTATGGGAGGTGCTCTTGTCATTCAGGCCTCACTAGCCAATCAGGCACTCCAGGTGACCTGCCAGTGAAAAGCGGTACAGGGTCTTTCTGGCCACTGGATTCAGACTTGGCTTTGAAGAAGAGCTGGTTCCAGTAGTTTTGTGTGGTGTGCTGTGAGTCCTGCTGCAGGAAGCAGAGCAGAGAGCATGGATGAGCTGAGAAACCATGACATGATGAGTGAGGGGCTGCTGTCTCCAGATGGAGTGGAGGAGATGGTGAGGTGGAAGATCTGGTATGATGTGTCCTCCTTGGATCTGGGTGGGAACCTGCCTGCAGAATCTTTGTACTATGAGGTCCCATGTGGTACTTGAATCCTGGACCCTGGGGCAGGCCTCTGAATAACTTTGCTCTGTGGGTTGAATCTGCTCACAGAATTGGGCACAGGGAGCTGTGTGTAGAAAAATCTTTGTGCTTCATGAGGGTGTCCCATGCATTTATTCCCAGTACTGGGGAGACAGAGTCAGGCAAATCTGTGTGAGTTCAAGGCCAGCCTGCTCTAGAAAGTAAGATCCAGGTCAGATATCAAAACTACACTGAGAAGCCCTGTCTCCAAAAAACAAAAACAAAAACAAAACAAAGAAAAGAAATATTTTTGTAGTGAGCTTTGACATGCTTTTGGTGCACCCATAGAAAGCAGGTTGTCAAACATGGAGAGTGCCTTTCAGTATTTTTTGGAGGTTCATCAGTTTGCATTTCACTTTCATGTGTAAGATCCATTCATAGTTAATTTTAATTAATTAATAGCATGTCACAATTAACGTGTGATGTGGAAGAGTAGAATTGGTGATATAAAATATTTACTAATTCCTTGAAGACAGTAAGTCTCACAAAATAGGAGTTAGCTGAGGGAGGACTGCATAAAAAAAAACCCTCAAAGGTAAGTGTATTGTAGTCAGGCCTGTTAGAGATTAGAACAGTAGGATACATTTTGTTGGCTCCAAACCATCACAAAGGAGCCACTGCTTATTTAAAACAAACCACTAGGCCTAATACTGAATCAATGAATAGGACTCTAACAAGCTGCTCAATGAGGCTTTACAGGGTCACAACCATAAATCCTAGCATGCCATGAACTTTCAGGTTTCTTCCTGAGAAAGGAATCGTTCTGCCAGATGGACAATATGACAAATATGTCAACTTATTTGAAAAGTAAAACACTAGCTGGGTGGTGGTGGTGGTGGTGGTGGTGCACACCTATTTTCCCTGCACTCACTCAGGAGGCAGACGCAGGTTGATCTCTGTGAGTTTGAGGACAGCCTGGTCTACAGAGCAAGTTCCAGCAAGTTCCAGGAGAGGCTCCAAAGCTACATAGTAAAAATCTGTCTTGAAAATACACACACACACACACACACACACACACACACACACACACACACAAAACAAAAAACAAAACAAAAAAAAAGAAAAGAAAAGAAGAATAAAAGAAAAAGGTAAAAGAAAAGTAAAACACTAATGTGTCAAGGAATTGCCTGATCAAGCAAGGCTTTCATATAGGCCCTCAGGCAGGGATTAGGAAAATTCTTAGGAGAGCTAGTAATAACCTTGGACTTAGGACTAGGGAGCTTTCCCTAAGGGCCTGATGCACCGATAATAAAACAGAGCTCTTTCCCAATAATCAGGAATATGCTTTGGAGAACTTGCAATGATCTAAAACAAGGGTGTTTGTGATGGGGTTACTTCAGATTCTGAGAAACCAACTCTTTCCCCCAATGGGGCTATAGTTATCAGTGCACAGATCACTGTGGGCTTAGTCAGTAATGTTCCTGAGATACCCTGTTTCCCCTTGGGCAGCATTGTTTGATTAGCCTCCTCTCTGAGTCTGCCCCATTGTATGGTACTTTCTGCTGACTTCCCAGAAGTGCCCCACTTCCTTTCATTTCACCCCTGGAAGTAGTATCCAAGGTGCTATTCTTCTTAAGAAGCTTAGGTGACATGAGACATAGCTTGTGTAATTCCTCCCCACCCCAGCTTTTATCTTTTCCACCTTATACTTTTCCTCTCTTTCTCATCCCCTGTGACCTTCTCCTTAAGACCCAGTCACTGAAGAAGATCCTGCTGTTTCACATCACTGGGGTACTTAAGAAATAATTTTGGAAATGTCTAGGCTGTGTAAGTCTTTCCTCTGTCTAAGTGAGCAGACTTGCAGTCTTCTGTCCCTATTTAAATTGCTGAAAGTGTAACCTGAAGACTGAACCTAAATGTCACAAGGATGATTAGCATATGTGGAGTGTGAAATCTTTTCTAGGCTGGCTCCTCTTTCAGCATTAGCTGCAGATGGATGCGCGCTATCATTAAAGAGATTTTTCTTTACCTCTGACGTGTGTTGAGTGATTCCTCCCTTGGAAAGCAGTTTAATTCTAGAACAGCTGCATTTCAATCCTGTTAGAAAAATGTTTCTGAAACATACTCTCTTTTGTTGACACAAGTCGACTTGGTCCCAGGCTGTTGTTCTCTATAGCAATGACTTTGCTGTCCTCTATATTACACATTAAAAATCTTAAATTAAATGATTGCACTACCTCAGAGTTTCAAACTTATCCATTTGAGTCATGCAGTTGCATATCCATTGCAGAAAAGGAAAAGGATTTGCATGTGGAGCATGGTTTCTACCTTCAGACCAGATTAGAAGATAGTTTATTGTGTACACTGCTGGGGGAAACAGGGTAGGCAATCAGCTCCTGGAGTCACCATTATGAAAGCAAACCTGATTGTAGCACAGGAAGGGATTTTGTAATTTCCCAGCATGTACTGATTGATGACTTGTGAATGAAGACAGACCAGACTGCTTGGTGTACACTTTGGATAGATCAGCTTGTACCCAAGGATATTGAATTTTCATTTAGGCAACTCCTGTGCAGATGTGTTCAGTCCTGCTTGACACAGTTATGTCAGCTCAGAGGCTTGAGAAAAAGATCATTGACTGTAACTCTGTGTGTCAGGTTACAGATCACAGCAGCCAACAAGTGCATATGTGCAAAATCAATCTATCTCCTATTAATGACATTCCCTCTACTAGAGAAGGTCCCATTCTTTTTGCAAGTCAATATACCTAAGTATTTTATCTTAAAAAATACATTACTTTATGACTTTAAAATATTTATTGTTTTATTTTCAGCATTTTTAAGTGCACTACTGTTCTTATCTGTTTGTTCCTGTTCTCTAATGTGTCTAGGTCATTAATTCTTACATTCCTTTTCTCTCAGGTGCTGTTGATTATTGATTTCTGTGTAGAGACATGTCTCCTGTAGCCCAGGCTTGATGCATGCTATGTAATTGAGAACTGCTTTGAATATTTAATCCTGGCTCTGCTGCCTAGTGCTGAGAAGGCACTTCTGCAACTCCTTCCAGGCTGGGCCCGGTGAGAAGGAAAAATGGACCAGGTAATTAGGGTCCACCAGTCTCTCTGGCTTTGTGGGATGACATATAAATGAACAGGGACCTGTGTAAAATTGATTCAGCTGATGCAGTGGCAGTGCAGAAATGTCGGGGCAGGAAGGAGGGTGAGAACTGACCTGCTTCAACAGTAGTTGAGATTAGCAATGTGGAGTCATGTAATCAATTTTAGATTCTCCATAAAAGTCCTGACTGCCCATTTCCTGGGGTCCATAGACCAGATCATTCAGTAATCTGGAAAAATAATCTGGAAAAATGACTGACCTTATAGTACAATGAAATTACTGTATTTACACTGGTTCAATGAATATAAAAGGGCCGAGTAATAGAGTGCAGCCCTGCTTAATAGATTGTTATTTTCCTTGTTTAAGATGTATAGCTTCAGAAAAAAAAGATATATGTAATCTTTTGTTTTCTTATCATACTAATCCCTGATCTCTGGAACACATGTCCATCAATTGTGTTTGAACTTTTCAAACTAATTCTTTGAGATTATGACTACATCATGCCACAGTCTCTTTTCTTCCTAGAAGCCCTACTATTAACGACTCACTGTTTTCTAATTCCTGACCTGTTTTTCTTTAACAACAGTTACACAGTAATTAAAGTTCCTGTTTGAATGTGACCTGTGTTTTATTTCCCAGCTGCGATGCATAGGTTTGGCACCACTCGACAATCAGTGTGTATTGTAATTTGTACCCAAAGGAGTGTGTGTCCTAGAAGGGGAACAGGAAGTACTCTGAGAGACTGGAAGAATTTCTGCTAAAATACAAATAGCTCAGATTAGGGTCCTAGGGTGGAAAGGCAGAGCTGAGGGGGGAGGCTGTGCTGTCTGTGTCATTTGAAGCTACTACTGTCCTGAGTCCCAGCTGGGGGAGTGGGAGGCTTACCTAATGTGGGACCCTGGGAATGCTTAGCAATTAGGAGCACCAGTGGGAGGTAGTTTGCAGGTTCTTTCTAGGATTATCTTCTGGCTCTGCTGTAGGGAGCTGTGAGGGAGGACACAAGCCATGTCATGGTGAAGGTGGGGACTGCTGACTGCAGACCTAAAGGAGCAGTTCTGCTGAGCTGTCAGAGCTTCTGTGACTTGGGTGAATGATGAGCCAGACTTTTGTTCTGATGGTCCATGTGATTATCTGGCAGTGACCCTTCTCTGAGGCTCCCTGAATGTAGATTTTGTGAAGTGGAGAAGGTTCTGCAAACCTGGCTACAGAAAGTTGTGATTCTTGTAATATATGTGTCCAGTGTGCACAAATAGGCTTTGCTTTTAGTGAGCAGTGGGAAGGGAAGACAGATTGGACAATTGAAGATCTAGTTTCTAGAAGTTCTGATCATTGCATTCCACTTTCAGGTTTGTCTTACAAATGTTACAAATACTTCAGCAACTGGTAGAAAGAAGTGTTGGGGATCCTCCTTCAGCAATACATGATTAGAATGTTTTAAAACTTTTGATAACAGTCTCAACTGATTCAGGAAAGTCCCCTTCCAGGGGAGAAAAGAAGTTTCTGAGCAGCAGATATATTTCAGGTTTGCATGTTGTTGGGCATGTGCATAGGGCAGATTCCACATCATGTGCCATAATCCATGTGGGAGAAAACAGACATTCAATTGTTCTTCTACACTGTTTTGTGATTCGGCATTTGTGGGTCTGGGTTTGCCTGAAACCACAAGAGGACATGAGAGTTTACAGAGCCATAGCAGGAGATTACCTCCATTTGCCAAGAGAGCTCTAGAGTTTTGGGCATCTCTGTTTGGAAAAAATATCAGTAGCTGGATTATCAGAAACATAACAGTTTAACGGTCACTTGGAATTAATTTTTTGGAGTTGTGAATTCTGTTAATTTCTATATACATAGAGTTATAGGTAGTTGTTTAACATTGGTCAAGATTACACTTTTTGTGGCTGAGATTTCTATGGTCTTTTGATTAAAAGTTTATTATATTTTTCTGCTTTTGACCTTGGCTTTTTTCTATCTCCTTCATTCTTTTACAAATATTGTACATTTTTATTATTGTAGCCTTAGGGTAAATATAAAAATAACATAGTATCACTATGTGTATTATTTTTTCATAATCCTATTGAGCATTCTGAGTGTTTCCACATTGCATGTGTCATTGAAATCAGGAATCCTGTTATAAATTGTTGTGATTTTTTTTAGTACTGTATTGAATTCATGCTGCAAATTTACCAAGCACAGCCTCTTAATATTGATGAATCATGTTCCCATGTATCATTTATTTACTTGTTTGATTATTTAGGTTAAGTTTTGTTGTTAATTAGTGAAAGAGATTTATTTTATTGGGTAAAAAGTATTATGGGGCAGGTCAAGTGGCACAGAATGTATACTTCTTGGGGTTGACCTGAATTCATATTCTAATATCTGTAGATGTAACCGACCGCCTTATTAAATAAGAAACACAGAGCCAATGTAAAGGTGAAAGCCCAAGAGGTCAGAGCTAGAAGCCTTACCCGCTTTCCGCCAGCTAGCTTCTCCCGCCAAGAGAGCTCTCTGAAAAGGAGGGAGTTTCTTCCTGTGCGGTTGATTTATAAGGAGTCCTGTTTCTTCCTTCTCATTGGTTATAAACTAACTACGTGGCTGTCTCGTCACTGCCTCTCTGTCCAGACCTCCCAGGTTTTCTATGGTTGGTATTGAGATCAAGGGCGTGTGTCTCCAATGCTAGCTGTATCCTTGAACACACAGAGATCTACCTAGCTCTGCTTACCAAGTGCTGGGATTAAAGGCGTGCACCACCACCGCCCTGGCTTTCGCTATGGCTTGCTAATAGCTCTGACCCCTAAGCAACTTTATTTATTAACATACAAATAAAATCACATTTCAGTACAAATATAATACCACTATAAACCACAGAGCCAAATGCAGAGTTAAAAGCCACAGAGGTCAGAGAACAGTATCTAAGATCTGAGACCAAGTCCACCTCTTTACCACCCACTTCCGCTGATGACCTTCTGCTGAGAAAGAGACTTTCTTCCTGTGTGTCTGTCTTTTTATTGACTTTATGTTCTGCCTTCTCATTGGTTGTAAACCCAACCACATGACCTCCTCTTAACTGCCTGTCTATACAGACCTCCAGGTCTCTATGGTTGGCATTGAGATTAAAGGCATGTGTCTTCATGTTGGATATGTCCTTGAATGCACAGACTCTGCCTGCCATGTGATCAGATTAAAGGCATGTGCCACCACTGCCCAGCTTCTGCTATGGCTTGCTATTAGCTCTGACTGCCAGGAAATTTTATTTATTAACATACAAATAAAATCACATTTCAGCCCAAATAAAATATCACCATAATTTTAAATTAAAAGAGGGAGTAGATAGATGGCTCAGCAATTAAGTGTAGCATGAGTCTTAAAAGTTCTTATTAATAAAATCAAACCTGAGCCGGGTATTGGGGTGAACACTGGAAGGTCAGAGACACAAAATAAGCCACAGCTATCTCACCTTGCCGGATCTTCAGCTGGTCTTGCTTCCTCAGACTGGAAGCCTCTCTATGTCCTCATATCCAAATGACTCTCAGCTGAACTGCTGCTAGAAGCCTGAATGCTTAACCAGCCCAATGCTTCTCCAGGCCAAATGCCTACCCAGGCCAAATGCCTCGAGTTTCTTCATGCCTTATATACCTTTCTGCTCTCTACCACCACTCCCTGGGATTAAAGGCTGGTTTACTGGGATTAAAGGCGTGTGTCACCATGCTTGGCTGTTTCCAATGTGGCCTTGAACTCACAGAGATCCAGAGGGATTTCTGTCTCTGGAATGCTAGGATTAAAGGCGTATGCTACCACTGCCTATCCTATTGTTTAATATTGTGGCTGTTTCCTCTCTGACCCCAGATAAGTTTATTAAGGTACACAATATTTTGGGGAACACAATACCACCACATTTCCTCTCTTTTTGTCTAAAATTAAAAAAGCTTATAACTAATACAAGAAAAACTATCCAATAAGTATATACAATACATATAGTCAAGATTACATTAACAATGTCTAGTCCATTAACATTTGACAGATTCAGATAAAAAACTCTATTATATATATTAACAATGTCCAGTCTAGTAACATTTGATAAACTCAGACCAAAAATTTTTATTACTTATCTTATTTAAAACAAGTAGTTCCTTTTTAAAAGTAGATTCCATAATCTCCCTTTTTATCTTATCATATCCATATTCTCTCTTTTTTCTTTTCATAATACATTCAGTAGTCTACCTTTTATAATTTTTATATCTTCCCCCTTTTTTTCAGTGTAGATTCAGTGATCTACCTATTTATCCTGTTATTTCTTTATCTTTTTTCTCAGAGTAGATTCGATGATCTATCTCATATCTATTTTCTCTTTTTCTTTTTTCTTTCTAGGGGTGAAGATATCTTTAGGGAATCTTGAAAAGGAAATTTTGGAGTTTATTGTCAAGTCCTGTATCATTTTACAGTCTCTGCATAATAGGAAATTTTAGGGCTTGTCACAAGTCCTTGTTTGAGTAGTCTGTCAGGATGGATCATCTTGGCTAGTCATCTCGAAATTGTCCTAAACATTTTGTACTCCAAAGTCAATCTTTCTGTGGTGTTAATCAGCTTAATGGCTTTATCATAGTCCATGTGGAATCGTCATTGTGGGATTCCTTCACCTTTTTGGAGATTTCAAAGTCACTGTTAGGCGTGGTCATGGTTCCCTGCAGACTTCTTTTTTCTTTTTCTTTTTTTTTGTGCCTCTTCTGTGGTTTGGAGTAATCACAGTCTGATAAATGTCTGTCTCTTGGAACCATGAATGTTCTTCCCTAGAAGAGAATATCTTCACAGCAATTTCTTTCCACCATTTGTCTTGCCAAACTTTTTCAAACTGACCTTTGCTGATGCTTTCTTGTAACATGATGGTCCTGGCAATTCTTCTCTGAACCAGTAGCGGTAAACTCTTCGTTCCAGGTAGCAGCATCACCACAGTCACCAACACGATGAGAAGAAGCCAGCAACTCAGAAAAGCAGCCATTGCCTCCATGGTCCCACCACCATTTGTGGCTCGGCCCCGGCTGAAGCTTCTCCTAGGTTGGCCTCCTAGGCCGGCCTCAAACTCAGGATCCTCCTGCCTCTGCCTTCTTCAGTGAATCCAACCAGTATGCTTCACCACAACTGGCCGAGTGTAGCTCGGGCCTGAGTTGGGGCTCACAAGGCCACAGGCAAGAGGCTTTTTCGTGAATTCATACCATGAATGTTGGGTGCCAGATGTAGCATGAATCTTAAAAGTTCTTATTAATAAAATCAAACCTGAGCCAGGTATTGTGGTAAATGCTGGAAGGTCAGAGAAATTTTAAATTAAAAGAGGGAGTAGATAGATGGCTCAGCAATTAAGAGCACTAGGAGCCGGGCGGTGGTGGCACACACATTTAATCCCAGCACTCGGGAGGCATCGGCAGGCAGATCTCTGGGAGTTCGAGGCCAGCCTGGTCTCCAAAGTGAGTTCTAGGAAAGGCGCAAAGCTATACAGAGAAACCTTGTCTCAAAAAAACAAACAAAATAGCACTAGGTTTTCTCTTACTGAGGTCCCAGGTTTCATGCCCAGGACCTGAAAGTAGCTAAATATTTGCTGTCAATCTAGTCGCAGGCATTTCCTGCCTTGTGGTCTCTTTCAGTTACTGTGCACAGACACATTCAGTTACTGTGCACAGACACATACAGGCAAAACACCATATAATTAAAATTATTTTTAAAAAGTTAAAATAAAGGAAAGAATGAGATTCTCTCCAGTAATGTCACAGCCCTGTGACAGACAGCTTCCAGGGCTAGTTGAAGTGAACTCTTCTGGTCTTGCACGGAAGCAGTTGTGACCTTCTCCCAAGCCTTTGTTCTAAGGTTAATAGAGCTTATCATAACTGTTCATCTAGGAGCAGAGTAAACAGTGCTGTTAGGTGACTTCTCCTTGATGCTTTCTGTATTTGTGTTCTCTGTCTTTTGTATATGGGAGAACTGTGGCATTGGCATGTGACCTTTTAGATGAAATATCAAGATTCACATGTCACATAGGCTCCAAAACCATCTATTTTCACTGTGTCATTTGCTTGATTTTCAGGTAAGACCTTGTGGTGCAAGATGAACATGTCAGAGGTATTTCTTTTGATCATTTTTATAATTTATATGTTTCTGCATGACTTTGACGTAACAGTGTCTTTGTCTGTACATTGTGATAATGTTCAGAAGTGTATTTGTTAACTGAGCATGCTTAGAAAGAGGGAGAACTCTACATGAGCATGTCCAGATTACCTAATCAAAGTCCCCACAATTCTTTGTGTAGGAAAAGTATTTCTTTAGAAATAACTCCCATTCTTACCTTGCCTCCTGCAGGTAAGAAATCTTTTTCAATTTATCTGTCCCATCTGTTGTGATGGCTGTTCTTGGTAATGAAACCAACTAAGTCTGGAATAACTAAAACCCAAAGAGTTGGGTGCATGCATAAGGGGTGTTTATTAAAGGTTTAAAGTTAAAGACCCTTTTTTAACACACCTTTAATCCCAGCACTCAGAAGGCAGAGGCAGGCAGATGTCTGTGAAATCTAGGCCAACAGATTTGGCCTACAGAATGGTCTACAGAATGAGTTCCAGGATAGACTCCAAAAGCTACACAGAGAAACTGTAGCATGAATCTTAAAGAGTCTTAATAAAATCAAACCTGAGCCAGTTATTGGGGTGAACACTGGAAGGTCAGAGAGACAGATCAAGCCACAGCTATCTCACCTTGCCAACTTCTCGGCTGGTCTTGTTTCCTCAGACTGGAAGCCTCTATGTCCTCATATCCAAATGACTCTCAGCTGAACTGCTGCTAGAAGCCTGAATGCTTAACCAGCCCAAATGCTTCTCCAGGGCAAATGCCTCTCCAGGGCAAATGCCTCTAGTTTCTGGTCCTCACGCCTTATATACCTTTCTGCTTTCTACCACCACTCCCTGGGATTGAAGGCTTGCTTTCTGGGATTAAAGGCGTTGGTCACCATGCTTGGGTGTATCCTTGAACACATGGATTTCTTCCTCTGGAATGGTAGGATTAAAGGTGTGTGCTACCACTGCCTAACCTTTAATATTGTGGCTGTCCTGTTCTCTGACCCCAGATAAGTTTATTAGCGTACACAATATTTTGGGCAATACAATACCACCTGTCTTGAAAACAACAACAACAACACAGACCCATCTTTAATCTGGATCACTTCAGGTGATACCCACCTTGAGCTGTTTGGTGGTCATGCACATCTCTAATGACAGCACTTAGAAAGGAGAGGCAGTTTGATTTTCTGAGATTGAGGTCAGCCTGGTCTACAGACTGAGTTCTCGGACTACACAGATAAACCCTGTCTTGAAAACACCAAAAATCCAATCAACAGTTGTGGCCACATCGTGAGACCCCCAAGCAAGACCACCATAAAGCCAGTATCTGATGCAAAACAAACAGGGGTTTATTGATAACAAGGAAGCCCAAAATTGGTCCATGTCAAACACACTGGCTAGCCAGGTGAAGGAGGATGGGGAGCGAGGGGCTTTTTATTGGAAAAACCACAGTCAGGGTGGTGCAAGCTTTGGCATCATATGATTGGATGAGAGTGGGTAACCTTTGAATTTACCTGTTTGGGGATACAGTTATCATTTGGGGCAGGCTTGAACAAGTCCCAGGCTCTCTCCTTGAGTTCCCATGGGGGCTGGCTGGCCATGCACATTCTGACTGTGGGGGCTGACTCAGTGGCCCAGCCACTGTCTTTGAGCTGCCATGGAGGCTGGCTGACCTTGCACATTCACATTGATTCATGCACAAAGCTCTAAATTGGTGAGGGTTCCCAGACAGTAAACAGTTGACAGAACCTTGAGCAGTCAGAGTATGTGCAGAAAGGGATAAGTCATAGCCCTCCCAGAAACTGCTTGCTTAAGTCTTAAGAAATTGAAATTGAGGTCTGATCTCTGAGAGAAGACTGAGTAGCTTGTTATGATGTCTGCTTGGTCCTTTCACAACAAAGAATAAGATGTACCTTTAATCTGGATAGCAGCTCTTGGTGAAAACCTATGTATATAAAGGGTATTAAAGAAGGAAGTTCTCTCTTTGCCTGCTTGTCCTAGATCTGGATAGCAACTTCATTCTTTACTAGCATTAGATGCTACTTCCTTAGAATTTTGGTGTATACTGAAGACCAGCTGAGATGTCCTGCCTCATGGAATGAACAACTACTGGACTCTTCATATTTCTATGGTAGACAGCCATTGTTGGACTAGCTCTGCCATAGCTTGTGAGACATTCTAATAAATCCACTTTCTACATTCATGAAAGGTTCATTCTACCAGTCCTGTTCATAAAGAGAACCTTGAATAATGCAGTGTTTTGTTTGGTTTTCACCTGCCCATGGAGGAAGATATCCTGGCTAAAAATAGTGCTTGCAAACACATTCTTTCTTAGCTCAACTATGCTTCAAACATTCAACTTTCCATGAAGACTAATCTTTATTATTATTCGTTTGCTAATAGTTTGCTCTGAATTTTAGAAATAAATTTCCTAAGGCAATGGAGGCATCACCCAGCTTTCTGATGGGAGAAAGACCTATTTTCTTGTTTGTGATTTGGTTCCTGCTTTCTTTACTGGTTGGCTGAATTCCCTGTGACCACTAGATAAAAAGTATATTCAGTTCACCTGATCTCAATGTGAAGTCACAGAACAAACATCTGTGAAATTATTTTATTTGTTCTCTAGCAAATAAGACTTATCAGATGACAGAAGCAACTACTAGTTAGACCTAGAGGCCAGACAGTTTTGGGACACACACCTTTAATCCTATCACTCAGGAGGCAATGATTCATTTGGATCTTTGTGAGTTCAAGGCCACACTGCAAACAGAGGCAGGCGTGATAGCACACACCTTTAATCCTGGTACCCATGGTCTCATGTCTTTGCCTGGGGAGGACACACCCCTTTAATCCCAGGAAGTGATGGGAGGAAGCAGAGAGGTATATAAGGCATGAGGACAAGGAACTAGATGCTTTTAAGCAGTTCAACTGAGACCCTCAAGAGTGAGGACTCACAGGCTTTCAGTGTGAGGATTTGTGGAAACAGGATCGTGTGAGGAGTTGGCGAGGTGAGGTGGGCTGTGGCTTGTTCTGCTTTGATGATGTTTAAGTTTTCTTCTCAATATCTGGCTCTGGAATTTTTATTAATAAGACAGTTTAGCAATTTGTTTTACAAACATCTACTTTTTATCTTGAAATCTATTTTAGTTGTTAATATTCTGGAAAACCTTCCACCTGTGTGACAGGGAATCACCCCACACCACACAGTACAGTGGGCTGCGCACACTAGCTAGTGACATTGTGTCCAGGGGTTAGAAGGGAAAGTGCCTATGGAGTGCAATAAGATAGCAGGGTTTGTATTGGAGCCAGGGGCAAGTGCTATTGAACTGCATATATCTGCTGACTTAGAAAATATCTTTGTGTGCCGGGAAAGGCAGGCTTAGGAATTATTGTACTGTGTTTTTAAGCATAGTGTAACCCTATGGGAGGTGCTCTTTTCACTCAGGCCTCACTAGCCAATCAGGCCCTCCAGGCAACCTACCAGTCAGAAGTGGTGCAGGGTCCTTGTGGCACCCAGCTTCAGGCTTGACTTCGAAGGGGAAGAAGGTGCCAGTGGTTTTGTGTGCTGTGCTGTGAGTGCTGCTGCAGGGAGCTGAGCAGAGAACATGGACAAGCTGGGAACCCACAACATGGTGAGTGAGGGGCTGCAGTCTGCTGATGGGGTGAGGCAGATCTTGAGGTACAGGAGACAGTGTGGTGGGCCTCCCAAGATACGGGTGGGAACGTGCAGCCAGAATCCCTGTCCTTGAGGTCCCATGTGGTCCTTGAAACTTCCTAGTCCCAGGGAAGGCCTCTGAATAACTTTGCTCTGTGAGCTGATTCTGCGCACAGAATGGGGAGCAGGGAGCTGTGTGTAGAAAGATATTTGTAATCAACTTCAACAATCTTTTTGTTTGAAAGAGTTATGCCCAGATTGTGGGGATCACCAAAAACCCACTATGAAGTCTGTATCCCATAAGTGAAAGCAAAGAGCCTTTATTTTCAAGCTCCAGGGCTTGTTCTGTCTGTCCCACACAGCAGGGAGAGCAGAGAACCCTGAGCTCAGGTGGGATTGGGTTTTTATAATAGCAGTGGTTGGGGTGAGGAAATTTCCAGAATTCAGGACCCTGATTGGCTGAAAAATATCTAGGGGTATCTGAAAAACAAAAATAGGTGTGTGCTGGATTCAGGGATATTTGGCCACCTTATCTAATTCTTGGAATGTTTAGGATGTTAGGTGCTTCCCCATCCCTGGGTGGATCCTTGGGTGGTGTAAGCTTATGTCTTTTCCTGAATCTGGGTGTTGCTTGCTAGGAAACCTGTCACAGAAGGTATGTCTGGGCCCCTAAGCCTGTCATGCAGCTGTGTGGTCATGTTGTTTGGGGACACTTTCACAAAAGCACATTGTTAAACTAGAAGAGGCCTAGTTTCTCCAGTACCTTCTAGAGATTCAGCACTTTGCATTTACCTTTCATGTTTAAGATCCTTTGTCGTTAATTTTGTGGAGGTTGTAAAAGGCATCTCATGTGTTGGGTAGCACTCCACTACTAAGGTGTGATCTAGAAGAGTAGAATTAGTGATATAAACGATTCACTAATTTTTGGAGATAGTAAGTCTCACAAAATAGAATTTAGCTGAGAGAGGACTGCCTAAAAAAACACATAAAATAAGTGTATTCTCCAGGCCTGTTAGAGATTAGGACAGTAGGATACACATTTGTTCACCAGGATTGTCCAGACAGTTGGCTCCAAAGCATTACAAAGGAGATACTGCTCATTTACAACAAGCCACCAGGTCTAATCCTATATCAAAGAATATCTAACAAGCTGCTCATTGAGGCATTACAGGTTCTCAACCAACCTTAAGTCCTGGCATGCAATAAAGTTCCAATTTCTTCTTTAGAAAGGCATAGTTCTGGGTGGTGGTGGTGGTGGTGGTGGTGGTGGTGGTGGTGGTGCACGCCTTTAATCCCAGAACTCGGGAGACAGAGGCAGGCGGATCTCTGTGAGTTCAAGGCCGGGCTACAGAGTGAGTTCCAGGGAAGGTGAAAGCTACCCTAAGAAACCCTATTTTGAAAAAAAAATTCCT
>CABHPP010148499.1:0-35619 GCA_902168425.1 Peromyscus attwateri
GAGCCCCTAACCCCTCAGGGAGTTCTACATCTAACTAAAAATAAAAAACCAGCATCTCAGGTTCCTTTGAAGCTAAGGATAATGTAGTTCTGAGCCATGAGGTAACTGGAACTCTCCCAAGAAGGATTTCCAGGAAAGTGAGCCTGGAATGACAGGGCCATTGATGCAATTCCAGGGATTGCCAGAACATGGGGATGGTGCCTGCAGTGGCCAGTCTGACTTCTCAGAAAATTGCTGAGGGCTGTCTGTGGATGACAAGGTAGGAGTGCAAAAGGAAGCTGGGTTCCTGGCAAGGAAAAGGATCGTCTACCTTCAGCTCCGCCCTAAAGGAGAAAAACTCCTATTAGTACAGCTTGCCATTTCCTGTGCGTCTGTTCTGTGCAGTCAAGTGTGCACACAAATTATACGTAACACAGTACATAAAGCACACTGCATGACTATATCTGTAGAGCCAATTGTCAGTTAGGTACACATTTAGTTAAATATCCATTATGAAATTGAGCATGAATTAGATTGATTGTTTCTCCAATTAAATGTGTTGTGAAAAGAATACTTACTCAAATCTTCCAAACCCTAGAGCAATGCCTTTGGGTACCGACCATGTGTTAAACACCCTGAGCTTAGCACTTTTGACTTAGTATACCACAGCTAACACAAGATCCAAACACTCTACTCCCTCACTACAGGACACCATTGGAAAACTAATTTCCTGGCTATCTAGTGAAATCATAAAATGTATTCGGGCCCATAAAAATAGTTATTCCTCAGCCTGACTGACCATATTTTTCTGTTTCTAGCAAAGATTATATATTTCTTTGAAAACGAAGGGGAAAAAAAAAGCACATTAATTTTTTACAGGAACTAGTTAATCTGTAGGAGAAAATTCGATCAAGAGAACAAAATGCACACTCCTGTCTCCCTCCCCTACCAATCAAACTAAGCCTCAGAAGATACAGCATCGTTTAAAAGGCTTAGCTCTGGAAGGCACTCAACATTTCATTAGCAGAAAAGAAGGTAGAGGAAGCTCCTGGAAGATTAAAACTCAAAAATGGTTTGGTCAGGCCTTAGCCTGGAAAAAGGCACAAAAGAAAACTGAGGAGTTAAATGCTTAGGCCCCAACCCTCAAAAAATGGTTCAATAACATCGAAAAATCCTCAGCCTGGAGAAAGGTACAAGCGACAAATAGGCAGAAGTTAAACACTTGTCCCCAGGCCTCCACATCCAGAAAGAAATGAAAAGGTTGGGAACGCAAGCCAACTCACAACAGTGATGAAACACGTTCTTGGTAAAAGGGCCAAGCCGAGTCTTTCCTTGACCGAATGCTGAAGGACAGCAAACTCCCTGTGCCACAGTGACCTTCACTAGAGTGTGGTGGCTGTTCGGATGAGGAAGTGGGGTCATGGACAGCAGGGCGGCTGAACTGTACCTCAGCTGGGGCTTTTTGGAAGATAAGGACAGGAGTAGGAAAGGGGATTTTGCTTTTCCTGTAAAGGAAATAGAGTTCTTGAGGCGTCTTGTCACTCGGGCATCAATTGTCACGTGTCTCAAAGCAAAATGTCACAGGTGACACACTTGTCCACCCACAGACCTCGAATCCTTTCTATATCGGAGTTTGGGTGAGGAAGCGGGTCCATACAACTACATATGAAGCACACAGTCACTAACTACTAATCACAAGCAATCAATCTAGTCTTCCACAAAGAAATACACATCAACAGGCGGGGATGAAAAATCAATCTAGCAATAACAATGGGAAGAGGAAAACAATGACTCTAAAAATAAGTATGCCACCCGGAAGGAAATCGCTCACAGAAAGGATCAGGCATTGGGAGGTTAAGCTTGAGCTACTGTCTTCAGAGTGCTGGTTGGTTATTGCAGCCAAGAAACAAGGAAGGGTGCAGCTGAGCACAGAGAGCAGGGGTGGAATGCTTCCCTCGCATGTGTGAGCCCTGGGTTCAATCCCTGGACACAAAACCAACACCACCAAAGGACAGATTACGATTATGAAAGAAAAACCAAAAGAAGGGAGAATGGTCATAAACTAAGAAGTATTAAGTTCTGAAAATTAACCTAAGTACAAATTCAACCGTGGCCAAATTACTGACATTCACAGATGGAGGTTCAAGGGATTTCTAAGAATGCAAAACAAACACATAAAAAAACAAACAAAAAAACCAACCAAATAAACAAAAAAACAAACAAACAAAAATAAAACCCCTGGAAACTGAAAAGAGAAGAATGAAGAGACAGTGAGATCAGTCCAATTCCAACAACCAGGCAACAGGGGCTCAGGGGACCATGGGCCTGTGGAAGTTGTTTAGAATCATTTAAATATGTGCTGGTGATCAAGGTCTTCATTTAGTGTCAGCGCGGTGAATTCGGCAGAAAGGTCGAGCTGGTACAATTTCAAATCCCAAGAGTGAAAATGGAAATCAAAACACTTCTGCTTTCATTCACTAAAGGAGCAGGCTGAGCTGACGTAGGCAGGACTCCTTCCCAGGCACTACTCAGGGCAGCTGAGGGAAGAGTCCTCTGCAACTCTGAGGGAAGGAGAATTTAAGCTTGGAATTCTATGTGTAAGAAATTCAGGAAAACTAAATTGAAAACTAATTTGAGCATCTATTTTTTTCAAACCATTGAATTCGTATCATCACTTATTAAGGACATTGGTAAAATCATACATTTAAGATCAATCCCGAATCTTCTCATGAAACTGAGAGGTTTAGGGACAATAAGATGGGCGGCTTAGCAGGCGAAGGCACCTGATGCCAAGTCTGATGACTGGAATTCACACCCCATGACCCACATGGTAGGAGAAAATCATGGAAGTTGAACTCTGACCTCTACAAATACAGCACACTCCGGTACCCATGTGCAGACACATAGACACATACACACACACACACACACACACACACACACACACACACACACACACGGGGTGGTGGTGGTATATAATTAAAAAGAAACTTACTAAGAAAGTGGAATGGAAAATTGCAGGCAAATATTCAATCAATATTGGCAAATGACGCTAAAGAAAGATAATGAATGATAAGAGAGGAAAGCAGGAGAAAGGCCCAAAGGGAGAAACAGAAAAGAGGAAGAAGAGGATGAGGAGGAGAGGATGCAGAATCAGCAGCCAGCAGCAGAGGGAGGAAGGTAAAGAAACAAACCAGGAGAGATATGGAGCAGGAGGAGAGAGGAGAATTAGTGTTTACATGGTTAAGTAGAAACAGGAAGTTTAAAAAGTCCCAGTGCATTCCTTACAAGGTATCAAGTTTCCTTATTCACAGAAGATGCTGGAATCTTTTAGGGAAAAGATCAGACCTTGTATAATGGGAAGGTATTTTTTCAAAGGGTAGGTTTACGTGGTTTTTACGTGTCTGACAGGGAACCGCCTGGAGGTTTTAAGCAGCATTACTAGGCTTCTTCTTGGCTTTTTTTTTTTTTTTTTTTTCCTGCAGCTACCTACCCACCCCTTACCTTAGCCCTTATTCCCATTTTACTCTGAAACTGAGCTGTAACTGAAGATGGAAGGCAAAGGCAGAGAGGAGGAAGGGTTCTGACGTCATTCTCTCTTAACGATGTGTGCCGAGCTAGACCTAATGTCCTGCCCGGAAGCAGCCGTTCATAGCTGATTGCACCCAAGAAAAACTTCACTCTCTGGTTTTTCCTCACAGTTTCAGTCCATCATGGAATGAAAGGCATTGTGGGACAGCTCAGCTGTGGTTGTTAGAACACACAACAGAGCCTGTTTAGCTCTTGGCAAACCAGGAAGAGGTGGGTATAATCTTCAAAGGCCTGCCCCTAGTGACCAACTTCTACCACCCAGGCCCCACTTCCTAAAGGTCCCTCAGACCCCCAACAGACTCCCACCAGGGAGAGAACAAGCGGCCTACCTAACAGGAACCTATAGAAGGAGTTTCAGATACAGGATTCAGGACGAGTCTACAGACCCTTTCTATCTCACAGTTTGCTGGAGTAGAGCCCAAACTTCTGTCTGAAGTAGCTAGAAATAGATTTGGCAAAGAAAGCAGGTAGGCAAAGTTTTCAAGACTATTATAAGATGATCCTGGAAACAATAGAAAGGCAACCCAGGGAACTGAATCTATCAGGACAAACTTTTCATTGGCAGGCATCTTTGCCAGGACATCTGCAGCTGAACTCCCGGCTTCAAGGTGCAGAAGCCATCTTTACTCAATTGCTGCTAGAGAAAAAAAAAATAATCCTTCCATCTAGAAAGACATGGACTTCAACTAAGTTGAAAATTCAAATGTCACAGAACTCCCAATGCATGGCAAGTTATATCATAACAGACAACATAACATTCTGCTGTTCGACACACAAGCTACAAGTCATATGTGACTGTTTAGATTTAGATCAATTAAGAGTACACAAAATACCAAATTCAGTTAAACTGCTTGTTGCAAACGTGATAGAGGCTGTCACATTCGACAGAATGGAAACAGACTATTGCTATCATTCTAGAAAGTTCAGAAAGACAGCATTATTCCTGGATAAATATGTTCACTAGGTATATGCAAGTTTCCTGGCAACTACCCTTTATGATGACTATACCTACAAAAGAAGATACGAGCAACCTGAAAAGACTCAAATTGGAGACTTCATCCATGATCGCTATCTGTGGTGGTTTGAATAAGACTGGCCCCCATAGGCTCATATATTTGAATGCTTAGTCACCAGGGAGTGGCACTATTTGAGAAGGATGAGAAGGATTAGGAGGTGTGGCTTTGTTGGAGTAGGTGTGGCCTTGTTGGAGGAAGTGTGTAGCAGGGGGTAGCCTATGAGGTTTCAAACCCTACACTAGATGCAGCATATCTCCCCCACCCTTGGCCTGAGGATCAGGATGTAACTCACATCTACTGCTCCAGGGCTATGCATTCGCCATGCTCCCTGCCATGATGATAATGGACTAAACCTCTGAAACTGTAAGTAAGCCCTCAACTAAATGCTTTCTTTCAGAGAGTTGCCTTGGTCATGGTGTCCCTTCACCACAATGGAAACCCTAACTAAGACACTACCAAACATCCTTGACGTCTTAAACTGTGTCATGACTGATGCTGCAACAGAACCGAGGAGATACCTAAATCAGAGTGATTGACTGACTTGCCCTCAGGCAGAATACCAAATTCCCTTGCAGTACCAAATTTTTTTTATCATGTGTACTCATCAACCCACGAATCATCTTTGGATAGCATCTGAGAAGGGATCATGCACCCAGAAGTCATTCAATAAATATCTGTTGTAACAAGACACAGTGTCACGCCACTTTGAAATGGTTCAATAGACGAAGGAAGAAGTACACTGAAAGACTTTCTATCAGTCAAGCTGACGTAGAAATTGGGGGAGGTGACTAATGGTGCCAGAGTGAAACTCTGGCCGCAGAACTACTGGGGACAAGGTGGCACTCAATCGGCCACTTCTCATAAGAACCATGATACTTAACTCTGTCTATTTTTAATCATTTATTTAATTGGTTCGCTTGTCTTCTAGTTTTTATCATATTAAACTTTCTGAACCTAAGGGCTACTCTTCATTTCCCTAACCCCATTTTAAACAACCCACCTGGACTTGCTTTATACGGCCTTGGGTATTTCACAGGGGCCCCTGTGTCTTGCACAGGATTTCCATTCGAGGCTTAGCTTCGGGTAAGGCCCTAAGCCTCCCAACTCTAAAGGTGCACTCCACTATCAAGGAAGTTGCAAATTCAACATAAAAAGATTAACCTTGATGTGCAGGGAAATGCAGCCATGGAGATGATGGCTGATTACTCCAGCCCAGTCTGGAGGATGCAGCCGTGCTCTTGGCTCTGGCGCCCTCTGAGAGTTAGGGAGGACCAGCCTTGCCTGTGATGTTTTCCCATCTCTGCCACACCCTCCCACCCTGAGATCAAAGCAAACTTTTCGGAACCACACTTGTTACATACGGGCGATTCGCTGACTCCGAAGACGTCTCTGACATCCCTGACAGGCTGCTTGTTCTTTTTCCTCAGCGTCTGGGTATACGTGTTGTATCTCTTTTTCACAGCAGCGGCTTGGGTCCGAGTCAACGTAGACAGGAGGGCTTTGCCGTCCTCCTCTTCATTCCCGGAGACCAGAGTCGACAACCCCACGTCTTGTAACCACTCTGCTTCCAGTTCTCCTTCTGGGAAAGAGCATGAGCAGGGGGAGGTTAGGATCGCTCTAGACGATGAACGCAGCCACATCTCTGGACATACCAGACACTCAGAAGCATCAGTAAATGTGTAGCTATCTTTCCACTGTTGCTTTGAGACAATGTCTTGAACTTAGGATCTTCCTGCCTCTACCTCCAAAATGCTGGGATTGCAGCATGTGCTACCATGGCCTGCTAAGATTATCTTTTCTTCTGCAGTGATTATGAAAGAATAAGTGAAAAGTTTGTACTCTTTTTTTTTTTTTCCATAAGTAAAATCCTAAAATGCTGCCTAGTAGAACAAGGTTACCTGGCAACTATGAAAGGCAGTTTTCCTTGTTAGAAGGTTAAAGATTAGCCGTGTTGGAACCTCCAATTCCAAAATAATAAATAAATTCCAAGATAGATAGATAACAAAAAAACACGAGCATTTTGACTAAAATCGTAATAGAAAAAGCATGGTTTAGTAGGACACAGGCAATTCCTCAGTCACTCAAATGCAGCTTCTAACTCACCACCGCGTAGCTGACTGACATGGGTAAATGTTGTCTCTAGTCCTCAATTTCCGCTCGGCAAATGAGCACCACGCACTTCCCTTCCCAGATGCTGCTCCAGCACCCGTTCTGAACACAGGATCAACTTTCTCCTATCAGAAGCGGGGCTCAGTCACCACTGACAGAGTTTCAGTTTTCTATGTCTTCCCACCACGGAGTGTGGTTCTTACACCATCTTCTGTTGACCATGGCTAGAGGCAAACCTGCTGTCCTCACAAATCATACATCCACTGCTGCTGGGCCCACCTCTGTCAAACCCTCACTCTACGAAGTGGAAACTGGCTGGCTCTAAACCTATTCATTTGAATCCTGGACCCCGGGTAGGGCCTTGTCCCATGGGTACTATAATCCCTTTCTCTAGATTCCTATCTACCGGTTGAGTATAAGGGTCCTGGATGTCGTCTCCTCTGGAATTCTCCCTGAGACATATCGGTAATAAGCTATTTCTACTAATCCATGTATTTGTGATGTTGCTGTCTCCATGCATCCCCTGACCAACACACTGGACATAGGTCAATCCAGAGCATAAGGGAATCTGCTAATAGAAACAAGTGTTTGTGTTATTTGTTGTGGACACTTAGCCATCAAGCCACCTACCAAGATGAAGAAGGACCCTGTGAAGAGCACACCAAAGACATCCACACCCACCTCCCCTGGAGCTCCATCAGGGCAGGGCCACCCTGTATAGCCACCATGCAGAAGGAGGACACGGTGCCCAGTTAGAAGCATGCACCGCAATCGGGATAGCAGTGAAAACAGTATGCAGCCATGAGGATACTTTTTTGAGAAATTAACTCTGAATTTAGCAAAGAACCCGGAATAAAATATTTACTAGCTGTTCATTTTCCTGATACTATGAACATGCAACAATCTGTCTGTTTTTCAGAAGGCACTTCAAAACCCGAGGTTCATCTGTGAGCATTAATTACCACTGTAAACAAAACGGAGGAAAGTTAAAGGGATTCAGAGTAACGTATCCTGTGCAGAAAATCCAGTGCACACACTTCTCTGGGAACTATGCTAAACAGGCTTATCAGGAACGAGGGCTGTTTGATGAGGAGATTAGACTGACGTGTAAACATGTTTCAAAGCCCCAGTTCTGAACTCTGCTTACACTGTTGCATCATCCGTATATAAACAGACATGCTGAATGTGCTTTCGGAGTCCCATTGCCAACTTGGCAAAAATATTTACTGCCGTGCTTTTCTTCCTTGGTTGCTCTGTAAACCGTCCCTTTAATAGAAATCAAAGGTGAGTTAATAATATCCGCTTCGACGTGAAAGGATAATATTTGGACTAGAGGGAGGTCAAACCTGGAATGACCCGGAAGGGCTTCCTTTACTTAAGCCTTAGGGAAAACTATCATGTCTCAAGATGAAGTCGGAGATGTAAATGAACATTAACGTTTTAAAAGATGGATTGTCTTTCTCTCCACTTCTGTAAGGAATAATGAAAGAATAGCAGAAAGGGAGGACAGAGCTAACGTAAGACATGGGAACTGATGGTTTGAAACCCAGGACCTTTCCCTAGGGCAAAACATAGCTAGAATGTTTTCCTAGGTGAGGAGCGTCCACAGCAGACACCAGTGTGGTTCATGTTCGCTGAATTATGAAGAATGACGTCTCGTGGTCTCTTCCAATTGTCACATGTACAGTTTCAATCCAGCATACCAGACCCATGTATCCAACTGCCTACTCAGTACCAATGTTATATTCAACATGTTCAAGCCTGAGTTCATAGTCTTCATCCCCTACCCTGGTCCTCTGTTACTCTTGCACATTTCAATATGCGAAGTCCACCACCAACTAATGAGGCAAAGAAGTCGCCCAGGAGTATCAACTCCAACGCACTGCCAAGACTCTTTTTATACTATTTCCTTATCACATCTTAAAATCCTCCAATTCCTTTGTTCATTTTATTTTGTATAGTTGATGTAGGGTCATACTCTGCAGTCCAGGCTAACCTTGAACTAGCCATCCTCCTGTCTCAGCCTTTTGAGTACTGTATTATCAGAATGTACTACTGATACCCCAGCTTCCTGTGCCTCCCTTTATTTGTTCTACCACGGCCTTTGTCAAAGCCACCATCATCTCTCACCTTGACTTCCATAACAGACTCCCAACAGCTCTTCCTAGACTCTCCAGACCCCTCCAAACCATTTTCCACATTGTCACTAAATTAGTCCTTGTAAATGTAAATATAAACATCTTTCCCCCAGCTTTAACATGTTCTGTAGGATGTATTTACACAATGTCTCCCTCACCTGTTCCCCAATAATACCAGGCTACTGTGGGGTCCTTGGAAGCTCCGTGTCACATCTGGACAGGCCAGTCATTGTTGGCTCTGTCATTACTGGCCATCTTCCAGACCTCAGCTTCTCTCTCAATGAAGTCTTTCTCCTGAACCCAGGAGACAAGGTCATGCCTTAATGTTATCAGCCTCAATTCTACTATTTCTTTTCCCTTCAAGTAATTTCCCCTCAAGTAGGTCTTGATCTCATTTCATTAAGCTCCTCCTCCTTTTTTGTTAGTTCAAGTCCATGAGAAAAGGAACACTTCCGGCTTCTACTTGTAACCCTAATGGACCTTATGGAGCACCTAGCTGAGGGGAGGTATACCCACTTGTTGAATTAATTAGTTAATTAAGCGTCAAATGAAAAATATAATTATGGATGCTGTGTTATTGAGTCATAAAATTGATGAATATCGAACACTAACTTTTAAAATCAAGCCCACCTATCTTGTGCAGCATTTCACACCAGAAGTCTGACTCCTCAACAAGTGTGTTAGAAACACACATTACAACAGGAATCCAATCTCCCATGGGAGTCAGTGTAACTCTTATCAAAACAGCACTATGTTATAAGCTCTAAATAAAACACAAAAATCATTATATAGAGGTATCAGAGAAGAACCAAACAAGGGCAGGAACTGGAGGGGACTAAAAACCCCAAATTTCGATTTGGATACTGTACTTTCGGCTCAGGTTATTTTTCAAGCCCTGCAATACTAGAAAATGAATTTAGGAAGTTAAGGGGATATGAGGTCAAGTTTAAAAACAACAACTCCATATCTGAAGCAAAACGATGAGAGAGGCCCAATTAAATAATCTCATTAAGAATATGAAGATGAGTTGGGGAGGTGGCTCAGTGGTTAGGCGCACTTGCTGCTCTCCCAGAGGACCTGGGTTAGGTTCCCAGCACCTACGTGGTGGCTCTCACAACCACCTCTAACAGCAGTTTTAGAGGATTCCACAACCTTGTTGGCCTGACAGGCACCAGCCACACATGTAGTTCACACACATACTTGGAGGTAAGCACTTAC
The DNA here is from genome assembly GCA_902168425.1 of Peromyscus attwateri. Lineage (NCBI taxonomy): Eukaryota > Metazoa > Chordata > Mammalia > Rodentia > Cricetidae > Peromyscus > Peromyscus attwateri. Next base: position 10,052 of record CABHPP010148499.1, read on the forward strand.
ATACATAAAATAAAAATAAATAAATCTTCTTAAAAAAAGAATATGAACAGTTAAGCCATAGAAACTTTTGCGAGGCATGCATCACACACACATATCTTGAATGCATTAATAATTCCTACAAGGCAAATATAAAAGGATAACGTTTTTAAATACATGAAAGCTTTCACCAAGTGCAAGAACAGACATTAAACACAGGGAACACACTTGGCACCATTAGCAACCAGTGCCACTAAATCAGGACTATCGTAAGATACTTCCGAAACATATCTAGAATCACTCCTATTAGGAAAATTGATAATATCAAACTTTGCAAAGATGTAGGGGGAACAAAGGAACTCTGTCTTAACCTGCAGGGAAGGGTGTAAAATGGTACAAATACTTCAGAAAAATCCTGGCAGTTTCTTACAGTTAAACGCATTTAATAAAAATTCATGTATCTGAGAGAAATAAAAATGTATGCCCACAAATAATTTCTACAAGATTTCTCAAATCATCCATTTTTTAAAAGAGTGCTTCAACTGTAAACAAAGAAAATCCACAACGCCATTAGCAGGTCAGAAAAAGATGATGTATTCATTCGGTGGACTCTACTGTGAAGAGCTGACCTACCCCCCAACGTCTGCTGAAGCTGTATCTCTCAGCACAGTGAGTGTCACCTGTGAGTGTCACCTCGTCAGGAAATGGCATTTACGGATAAAGTATGGGTTGAATGTTTTCATTAAAACGTGTATATCATAAAATTGTTCAATTTCAATTTACACGCTGTACTTCAATAAAGATGAAAATTAAAAACAAAAGAAGAGACAGCTTCTAACACACACACACATATAAAATCGGAGTTGCGGGTTGGGATGTAGCTCAGGGCCAGAGCACTTGCACAGCCATGTGCTCCATCCAAAGCATGGCAAAGCAAAACCCAAAACAAATCTCTAGCCAAACCAAATTACAGGAAGGCCATACTGGAATAGAGTGAGCCCTTACTTCCTTACAGCTGGCACCTGTGAAAAAGAGAAGGCCGCACATGCAAACACCTGGAGCCGTCTGAGGCAGAGAATGGCACAGTGAGTGTGATGCCTATGAGCCAAGGGCACCAATGACTGCCAGCGTCAATGCAGACCAGGAAGGCAGCAGCAACAGGATTCTCCTAACCATGTCAGAGAGTCAGAGAGCAAGACCTTACTGGCTTTCAATTTCTACCTTCCCAAACTGTGAAGAATACATTTATGTTGTTAAAAACCATCCACTCTTGTGGTACCTTGTTAAATGCATCCCTAGAAACAAATGCCATCTACCCAAACCAAAAAGCAATGAACTACTGAGCTAAATCTCATAAAGACTGAACACAGCGACATATACCCCATGACACACAAACATGGGAACGTGGCTACCTTTGGCCCTAGACGGTGTCATGGGGAGAGGTGTGACGAATAAGGATGAAACAGGAAGTCTTCTGGTTGAATGAAATGCTCCCCCTTACCATCTCTCTTCGAGATAAGGTCTGACTACACAGCCCAGGTTGGTCTCAAACTAGTGATCCTCCTGCCTCAGCCTCCTGAGTGCTGGAATTATAGACATGTATGATACAACCTGACAAAATGAAATCTTGATCCAGGCAGGGTTAGAGGAGTGCATGCCTTTGCCCTCATCAAAGGCCACTGAGTCATGCACTTAAGATCTTTACATCTTTACAATTACTTTCAACGTGACACCCGCAAAGAAATATTAACTTTAGTTAGTAAACCTGCATTTTGTAGCAGTTGAGGCTAGCAGAAAATATTTTCCACATCCCTTGGGCTTCAACACGTGGTAAATGTGCGGAGGAAGAGTCTGGTTTCTCATCGTGTTAGGGAGTTACTTATAAGGAGAGAATGCCAGCAAACCCTGAGGCCTCAGACTTGGAGGTTACTGGGTTGCTAGCAAAAAAAAAAAAAAAAAAAAAAGAAAGAAAGAAAGAAAGGAAAGAAAAGAAAAAAGCAGGAATATGGGACAAGAGGCATTCTCCTCCAAGTGTCTGCCTGAAAAGGCAAAATGGAAGGAAACAGGAGAAATAGGAATAGGTGCATACTTTGCTGCTGGAGGCCCGTTTCCTAGAACGGATGCTCATGAACTACATGTGAGGTGCTCCTTGTTTGTGTGGTATGGGATTCTAATTGAATACTTAGAAATGATCGTGTCTTGGCGTTGGGAAGGACTAAGAGAAGAGAATAAAGGATGAGCAGGCTTTTCAAGCTGGTAGCTATCTTAAGGTTAACTGCTGATTAATGAAAACATTCCTGGACATTTTATACATCCATGAGGTCAAGCGAGGCAAGAAGCATCAGGCTGTGCTTTCCAGCCGGGATCCTGATCTCTGAGAGCTAAGAACCATTACGCTCTTTTTCATCTGTTCATTTGCTTGCTTTTGGCTTTGTTTCCACCCTCAATGCTTAACACGATTTTTATTTTGTGGACTACCAGTCAGTCTAATATATTAATACCAACCAATGTTTCAAAGTAACTTTTCCCTCTAAAATTGTTAAGGCGAATCTCTCTCCTTCTCTCTTCCTCCCCACCTCTCTTTCACTCTCTTAAATGTCAAGTACACAGATGTAAATGTCAAGAGCATCAGTATGGCCGGTCTGTCTGATGAAAAGGTGCCCACCCCAAGGGAACACCACCCACAAGCAGGGATACTTAAGGACTCTTGTCTGGATGACACCGCGGCCTGCCTCCCTCAGCGCTGGCAGCAGTTAACCCCACCTCCACTGATTATAGAACTGGTGGGTTGACTACTTCCCTGACAGGAAACCCTCAGCGCAAGTCCAGCCCCTTACCATCCACGGGCTTGACCTCGGTGGTGGGCGGCTGCTCCTCCTGCACCCCCACGCTGCTCTCTTTGATGCTCTCGATTTCCCGCCAGAACTCCTCCACGGAGGTGCTGCTGTCTACGGAGGCTTGAGAGTTGGATCGACTGAAGGCAGGAGGGTGCAGGGACTCATTGGAGAGCATCCTGTTAATTCTTCGGCAGCGAGGAATGGATTTTCTGCGGAAAGAAGAACAGCCGGATGAAACCAGGTGCAAAGTCACCGAAAAGTGGAATCTAGGCTGAGTCAACGGAGACCAGTTAGTGCCATCAGAGGGGCATGACAGAATGAGCCCCATTGGGGGGACCACTTCTCCCCCCATACTTCACAATGATTCCGTATCGCTATATGGACATTAACAAGAATTTTACAAGTAATTATCACACATAAAATGGGAAATTACATCTGTCAGGAGGAATGTGTACAACTAAAGCTTGTTTCCATAAAGTGCCTTAAATGATGGCAAAGAGGTAAAAAGTCAGCTGACAGTATCCATGAGCATCCTTATTAAAGGAAAACATGTAAGAGGTACAGAGTGCTGGTGAGGATGTGGGGAGACCGGAAGCTCTGTGTACAGCTGGTGGAAAATGTCAGCTGGTTCAGCCTCTCTGGGAATCAGTACTACAGTCCATCAGAAATATATATATATATACATACACACACACACACACACACACACACACACACACACACACACACACACATATATATATATATATATTGCTGTTGTTGTTTTTGTTTTTTGAGACAGGGTTTCTCTATGTAGCTTTGCGCCTTTCCTGGAACTCACTCTGTAGTCCAGGCTGACCTCCAACTCACAGAGATCCGCCTGCCTCTGCCTCTCAAGTGCTGGGATTAAAGGCATGTGCCACCACTGCCCAGCAGAAATAATTTTATTTAATAATAATATGTATTCCCACATAATCCAGCAACTCCACTTCTGGGATACACCGGGTACTCAAAGAGACATCTATACCCTCAGGCTCATAGCAGGTGGTCGTCAGTGGGCAAATGGATATGAGGTGCTAGTACATGGAGTGGTACTTCGCAGATGGTGGTTCAGTGGTAGAGCCCTTACCTAGCATGTGTGAGGCACTGGGTTCAATGCCCATCAGTGGGGAGTATAATATAGAAAGGGCATTTTGAAACATGCTTCAACATGGCTAGAACTTCAAGGCACCGTGTTAAGTGAAATGAGCCGGTCACAAAGAACACAAAGGAAACTGTGTGATTCCACTTCTGTGAGGACTGAGTGTGGTCAAGGCTACGGAGACAGAAAGTGGTTGCCAGGAGATCGGGGTAGGCAGTTAGGGTCTCAGTTTTGCAATACACAAAGAGATCCATGATGGCGATGGTTGCATATTAGCACAGTATTTAATGACACTGGACTATACTTACAAATGCTTAAAATGGTAAGTGTTATAGATATGCATTTTAAAATTGTAAAATAAACAATATATTTATAACAATTTTATAAAGCCAGCTGCAGAGATTATGAGGTTGTGAATAAAAGTGATGTGTAGCCTGTGGTAGGATGAGGAAATGGGCAAGAACCCAGAGCTCAGAGACCCTTGGCAAAAATGGGGAGAAGCCACTAAGTGGCTCCTCCCATGGCCACTCACTCCCAGGCAGCACCCCCAGGAATGTAAGAGAGCAGAAGCCAGGGTCAAGCCCTGCGTGGCTTCATGGGGTTGGCTGTACATGTAAAATACCCAGAACATAAAAACAGTCTAAGGAAGCTTGCTTTAAAGAGACAGTAAGCTACAAAAATTTCAAAATGTGCTCACTCAAAGAGATTTTAGTAAATGACACAAAATAAACCTTTGACTTTTATAGTATATAACTGACAAACACTACATTTCCTGAGAGCAAATTATTTATCTGGAACACCCTGGTCCCCAACAATGCAGCCTGAATTTCTTTCTTTATTCAATAATATGTGGTGTTCTTAATTGCTATAGTTTGGCTCTTAAATCATCCCTAAAAGCCCTTGTATTAATGGTCTGCACTTCAGCTGGGGTGCTAATGAGAGGTCATGGTACCTTTAAAATAGGAGGTCTAGTCAGGGTTGTCACTGGGAGCAAATCTTTGAAAGAGAGATTGTCACCCTGCTCCCTTCTCACTCTTTGCTTCTTGGTCTTCATGTGTGAACATAACACACACACACACACACACACACACACACACACACCACACCACACCACACCACACCGGAAAGGGTTAACCAGAGAAAAGGCACAGTGGTGTCCAACTCTGGGCTTTAGGGCTCCCAGGACAGCTACATTTGATAAGCAGGGGAACAGTGGACTATCATCAAACAGCCACGGCCTGTAACATCAGTGAAGTTCACTGATACAGTCACATGAGATTATGCAAGAAAAGCAAGGCTACTGCTTTACAAACACGACCAAAAAAAATCCCATCTCTCCATCTTTTCTAGACTGGAGTCACCGTTGCAAGAAGATCCTGCACCTGTGTGGCTGACCCTTTCCTGAGGCCTGATCATATAGAGTTTAGTTCTGACATTAATTGGCAGCAGAAAATTTACTTTTTAAAACTCAAGACATTTTAGAAAAGGTATGAAATACTCACCTCTAAAAAATGCATTGTGCAATAAAAAAGAATTTTAGACAGTCTTGTTTGATAAACTGTTGATAAGTTATTCTGTGAATTCCTTACTCTTGGGTAAGCAGACCCGTGCAGGCAGCTGAGACTTACATGTGACCCACAGGCCATCAGGGAGGTCGGTGCTCCTCTTAAGGCTTTGGTGGTTGTGTTTTCCTTTTGTAACGAGACTAATTCTGAACACCACTAACAAATGCACATGGTACTGGTAAATCAACACAGGTTTCTTGTAACCCTGAAACTTCACCATTACTCACAGCCCACCGTCCTCCTTTTTTCAGAGAAAAGTGTATGGCTATCCAGAAATTTGTATAATTGTGGATTTTATAGTCTAACTTCTTAAAAAAAAAAACAAAACCAAAAACCAAATTCAATGTCATAGGAGGGTGGTCTGATAAAAGTTCACAGTACAGCATATATAGATCCTAGGTTTAATCCCTAGCGCCAGACCGTGTGTGTGTGTGTGTGTGTGTGTGTCTGTGTGTGTATGACTTACAAAATTACAGTTTCACAGTTTTAACATAGATTAAGTTTTAAGAATTATCACAGTATATTGTAAGCATAAATTTAAAATCAATAATTATATAAAACAAAATGGAGGCTCTTTCCTAATCTGAATTATATCAGTATCACTATATAAAGCAATTCTCTAAAAATTTTTTATTATTACTTATTTTACATGTGTGGGTATTTTTGCTTACATGCATGGTACCTGCAGAGACCAGATAAGGTAACTGGACCTAGGACTGGAGTTACAGATGGTTATGAGGCACCCTCTGGGTGCTGGAAATTGAACTTGGGTGCTCTGCAAGAGTAGCCAGTACTCTCAACTACCAAGTCATGTCTTCGGCCCCCATAACAGTTCTTGTTTTCCTTACTCCAAAAATATGCCAGAGACATTTTTTTTTGCATGCCATGTCAATAACTGCAGGCAGGAGAAAAATTCACCTTGGAATCTAAGCAAATGTGCAAATGTACCCAAGAACTGAAAAAGTCTGAAATCACATACTTGGGAAATAACAAGACCATCAACTAGGTTATAGTAGAGTTCCCCATGCAAAAGACACAATGGAATCTCAAGGAGAACCTTCCAGAAACTCTGCTAGCAGCAGGGACAACAGGTGCATGACACTGGCCTTGAGCAGCTGACAAAGACAGTCATCCCAAGAATCCGTTAGCTGTAGTGAGCAGCTATTATTTTTGGCAAAGAAGTCAGACAGCACTCTGGGGACAAATGGCCTCAGAAGAGCTTTTGCGTTTATGGGAAAGGCTTCAGAGAGCTCATCTTCATCCCGGGGACAGATCACAACCTCCCCTTTTGACACATTGTGCAATGCTGGTCCCTAGGCCCATTCAACAGATGGATGAGGCGTGGTCTACAGCTTCATACCTCACCATATTAGGACAGAATCACGCTTAGGTTTCATCAGATGTTTGTAATTTTTTTTTTCCTTTTAGACCAAAACAATGCCAGGAAAACCTTATACAAAAAACAGAATGTAATTGTGTCACACAAACAACTTTAGCTAGGAGAACACTACTAGACGCAAAATAGATTTTAAGGGTACGTGAACAGCTATATATTCAAAATTAAATTAAAACAGGAAAGCTCTTCCTTCTCCACACTTTGACCTGTTGTCTTTTGATCCACATCTGTGTGAACTGCCGGCAGACACCACAGCCACAGAATGTCTGTCCATCCACTCTCCTTTGTCGTCAGGCGCTGCACATGCCAGGCTGCCCTGCCTTTGAACTCCTGAGAATTCTCCTGCCTCTGTCTTCCAACTCTTTGCAAGGGCACCGGGGTCACAGATGCACACCACTGCACTGGGTGGTATTTTTATTTTATTTTATTTTTTCTGTAGGACTCTATCAACTGTTAGACTACTTAATGCTATCCCAAATTTCCCTCATGACATTCTTTGTTTTATGCCCCAGCTTTCTCCATGCTTACTTAAGGAATTTTTCACTAATACATTTTTTTTTTCTACTCCTGTCTAACCTGCTGTTAGGTCCATCCAACGAATGTTTCAGTTCACATTGTAGCTTTCACATAAGATATCCCATTACCTTTTTTCTAAAGTTTCTATTTTTTTGTTAACATTATCCATAATTTCACCTTTTAATATCCGCCATCTTTTAATCTAATTTCGTTAAAATGTTTACCATTATTTGAAAATAGTTATCTCTTAATGTCAACCATCTGTACACTGACATGCTACTACCACAGACTGAAAACAGTTCTCATGGAGTCATTCTTTCCTATCTGGAAACTTGTGATTACGTGCTCGGCTGTCTTTAAAAGCTCTCCCGGAAGCTGGAGGAAGTGAGGCTTTACCCTAGAGAAGACCCTCTTCTCTCTGAGAGCTGGAGTGAGGGACAGATTCCTTCAGCCCCATCAAGGTTGTCTCAGACTGACGGCTGAGTTGAAGTTTTCTTAGATTTAAACTTTTCTCTGGTTTCAAATACAATGAAGGGGAAATCTGTGGGCACTTCAGGCCTCCCCTGCTCAGAGGGCTTTAGGGCTATAGCGCTCACACACGCTCTCTCTCTCTCCCTCCCTCTCCCCTCAGTCCCTCCCTCCCCCCTCTACCTCTTTCCCTCCTTCCCCACTTCATCCTTCCTCCTCCCTTCCTCTCTTCCCTCCCTCCTCCCCTCTTTAGAGTTCGGCCCCAGCCTCTTCTGCTGCTGAGGTGTCAGCAAAATTACCCACAGAGAGAACTGTCAGAGAAAACTAGATCCACAGAGACTCCAATCTGTCGCCATAGGGCAGCCAGCCAGTCACAGCTTCAACACTGTCTCCGGGTCCCAGTAGAGTCCCTTGACTTAAGTAGAGGTGACTTTCTGTCTAGTAGGGCACAGACTCCGGGGACACGTGACCAGGGAGGGCAGTGACCACTGGGCTGTGCTCACATAGGTAGAGTGCTTCCTGTTTTGGAACTTGGCTCCCATCCATGCCTTTGTATCCACTGCTCTCCAGTGCAGTTTTTAAAAGTCAGGGTTTTTACATTCCTCCCCCTTAGCAGTTACCATGGAAATTATAGCCCGTCTCCATAGTCTGCATCCCAAATGGAGCACACTGTAAACCTGTTGGGCTTTGAGACAGGTTGTGCTGGGGCCGGGGAGATGCCTCCATCAGTCAAAAGTGTTCGCCAAGTAGACAGGAGGACAGAGTACAATGGAGAGAGGCCCGGTGAAGAAAGCTGGCTGCAGTGGTCCACACCAGTCACCCCCGTGCTGGGAGGCAGCCACAGGCAGATTCCAGGGCTCACTGGCCAGGCAGCCTAACCCATTTGATGGGTTCTAAGCCGGTAAGAAGATTCCAGTCTCTAACAAAGAAAAAAGGGTGGACAGGTGGATGGCATCTGAGGGATGTCATGGCCAAGGTTGTCCTCGGACCACCAGACAAAGCACACATATGCACGCAAACATCTACACACATGTGTACCTGTGCATACATGAACACACATACAAGTTATATTTTTCTGTGCATGCTGTGCATTGTTTTTAACCAACTCCAAATTCACTTGGAGAGCAAAGAGTAAAAAAAAATAAAAATAAAGACTTGATAGAATATTTTTGCTATATAATATTTTGTGAGCCTTTATGTTTTCTCATTTTTTAGCAGATCTTTCCACGTGATGATTTGCTCTCACACACAACCTCATTTGATCTTTATGTCAGCCTCCCGAAGCCGTCAGTGCCAGGATTACACATCTCATTGCTCAATGAGGGTGTCACACAGAGTCACGTGTGACACAGAAATGTCTACTGTAGTTATTATAATGAATATGAATTCTTCTCTAGACTTCAAGGCCAGCGAGCTCTTTCCTCAGTTTCAAGACCCACCTCCCATCACTCCTGTCCAGCACTGACACCGGATGTGCTCATGTTTCTTACCTTCTCTGGAAAGCCATGCTTTCTCTTCCCAGAGGACACGTGCTCTCTTAGCTCCCTTCCACCTGAAACACTGCCCTGAAGAGGCATGCCTGTGTTACCTGCACAGTGTGTGGCACATTGTAGAGACTCAGAAATACCAGAAGAGTAGATGAGTAGTGAGGATGGAGCCGGGGTATCAGCCCAGACCTTTGATCTCCCTCAAAGCAAACCTTCTTAACTCCAGAAGTCCCTTGAGATCGCTGTATAGCCACATGGGACAATACGTATTTTTGTGTCAAAGGATGAATGCCGTACAGTGACTCAGAGGAGGACTCTAAAAAGCCAGCTGGCCCAGCTTCAAATGCTGGCTCTATGGCCTCCTGGCCCTGAAACCGATTTGGGACCACCGTACCCTTCCTTTCCCAATCTGTGAAACAGGGACATCAACCACACAGTATCTGTGGCGTTGTTGTCAGGAGGAAGTCAAGTTAGGATAAAGATTAGGTGAAATGCCTGGCAAACAGTGAGCCCACGTGGTGGTGATTATCATAATGTACTGATTTGCTAACCTGCATGGAGCTAGGTTCGAGGGCAGGCTACAGCCGGTGCTGAAATGTCACCATGCTCTAACAGATCACGAGGAATGCCTCTGTCAAAGCTTCTCAAACTTGAACTACCCAGACTGCATTTGTCAAAGCTTCTCAAACCTGAGTTTGTTCCCCAATTTCCTTACTGTAGACCTGGCCCTCTGCCTCAATTCTGGCCCAAATCACGTAAGAATAGTCCTCTCCTGGGACTAACTGAAATGTGCTGTTATTCTGGCACAGGGCTACCTACCCCCTTTCTCTGCCGCCCTCCTCCTTCTCTGGATGTGGACAAGAAGACCAGCGCTTTAGCAGCTGTCTCAGTGACACTATGAGAGACAGCGTAGACATTTTAGTGACTGACACAGAGCCTCGGGAGCAACACCAGTTGTTGCCGATCCGTGGACTTCCAGAAATGTGATGGGGAGGGGAAAGACCCACTTATTTTTAAAAATCGACTTTATTTTTGTTATTGTTATTTGTAGCCAAAATTTCTCCAACTTCTGTAATTGGAAAGTATACTTGACTAAGCCATTTGGGGGTAGGGCAAGATGAGATTCACTCCACCCCACTAAGGGGATGTCCAGGTAATAATAGCCTAGCTTATAAGCAAAGAAGCTTCTAGCAGTGTTCCCAGATGGAAGGGCTACCTAGCTGCTGGTCTTACTTTGGTCTGGGCTTGTCCAGCAGAGCCCTGAGTCATAGCTCATCTCTAAGTGGACAGGAACCACCTGCTCCAACTTGCCCTCAGACCAAGCAACTCCCAAGTTTTCAAAAGATGTGGAACCAGAACCATACATCTCCCCTTTGTACAATGCACAAATATGTTCCTCAGCTCACAGTGGAGTTATATTCATATATATATATATATATATATATATATATATATATATATATACACACACACACACACACACACACACACACTTTTCAATAGCATCTTTTAGACGCCCAGATTATCTCAAACAGGGCCAGAATGTTCATATTAGCCCACCGTTGGGTAAGATCATCCAAAAGAAAAGGCATTTGTAACAAAATATTGACTTTCTCCTGTGATATATGGAATACTGTATTCAAAGTGAAAAATAGTACTGCCGTGTGGGCATGCTTCTGTGCCTCCGTAGAGTAAGAACAAAGGCTTTGGTCAGCACAAGCTGTACACCAACTAGGATGTGTTTCTTAAAACACTCTTAGTTTGGCCCAAAGGTGGGGGAATAGCTGCTACAGGCTACAAAGATGCTGAGGGAATCCAGAGTAAAGATTCAACTTCACCAACACCGCACTCAATACAATCAAAAAGTTACCTCTGCTTTAATTCCCTTGAACTTGGATAATTAAGAATGCTTTGAGATTTCAGGTAGCTTTGAAAACAAGGAAAGAGAAAAGGAGAAAGTTAACACTAAAAAGAAGGAGGGAAGGAAGGGAGGGAGGGAGGGAGGGAGGGAGGGAGGGAGGGAGGGAAGCAGGCAGGCAGGCAGGCAGGCAAGCAGGCCATTTGTACAACAAGCTATGGCTTGGCTACTCTCAGCAAAGGACAGTGGGCACAGATGGCCAATGGTTCTCCTCCCTGTTCGGTTAATTCATCTAAACCATGGCAGGATAAGATGCCTGCTCCACAGGAGAAGTAAATCATCAAATGTGAACCCTTTATGTTCTGCCTACGTTCAAACTAACATGCAATTTATAAGCCTGATGTCTATATTTGGTGAGGCTCAGTCAATCTCACAAGTGACTCTTACCACATTATCCTCTAAGATAAATTAAAGCTATGTGTAGAGAATCATTTTGGTGACACCAGCTCATTTTCTCCAAGGCTACCTTTTTTGTTGTTGTTGTTGTTTTTTTGTTTGTTTGTTTGTTTTTTGTTTAAATCCAACTAGGAGGGAGATGCTGGGGAAGAACCTATAAAACAAAATGTGGGCATAAGAAAGAGTTCTCTCACCCTTTAATTCATTTCTCACTTTCAATGGAACCTGAGTCTTGGTCATCTATGTTTTCTGCTTCTGAAATTATATTGCACTTTGTAATCCCAATAAATACATTTTAAAAGATCACCCTTTACTGCAAACATTTACTTTTACAATTTTTAGGTGAGAGAGAGAGAGAGAGAGAGAGAGAGAGCGCATTTACCTGCCACATGTGTGCAGATGTGGATGAAAGCCAAAAGAGAGTGTTGATCCTGTGGAGATGGCATTACACGTGGCCCTCGTGAGTGCTGGGAACCAAACTTGGTCCTTCTAGACCAGTGGTTCTCAAACTTTGGGTTGTGACCCCTTTGGAGATCACAATCTCAGATACCCTGCATATAGGATATTTACATTATGATTCATAACAGTAATAAAATTACAATTATGAAGTAGCAACAAAATAATTTTATGGTTGAGGGTCACCACAACATGAGGAACTGTATTAAAGGATCACAGCACTAGGAAAGTTGAGAACCACTGGACTAGATTATCCGTATGCACTGTAAGTTACCTGTTTTCTCTATGGCTTACACCAAACTACGGTGTATATTTTTATAATGTGCTTTTTGTGGGCTCTGGTGCTTTTGAAGTCATTCTGGCACCATGGAAGGGTTTACCTCAACTTTCGAGCTCCCTGTCTGTCTGTCTGTCTGTCTGTCTGTGAGGTACTGTGATGTATCTGAAGAGATGCGGTCACTTTCAGTAGGTGTGTGGTCCATACTTATAACCATTGTCGCCACCATTGATGCTCAATGAACTGTGGAAAACATGCTCAGTTTACCCTTGTTTCCCCCTTTCTGGGTGTCTGTTACCCTACTTCAGCTCTAGAAACTCAATCACGACAGGGCGGCACCCCAAACAAGCTCACCAGAATCATCATGCAGGTTTTTGGCCCACCTTCTACATGGGCGCTCTTGTACAGATGGGATAACTAAACTCTGTGTCCATCTAGACAAACTTTCCCCGAGTGGGAATGGTCGTCCTCCTCCTGGGAACTCCCATCAACTCAGTTTCAAACTAGCGGATTTACAAGAGCACATCTATCCCTGGCCGGCACCAGTGAACTGGCCGTTAGGATAGCAACATCAGCCTTTCTTGACGTCCCTCTTTCAGAGCGTCCTATACACAGACTCACTCCATGATGGTTGTATTTCTGGACTGTTCCCTGAGGTAATGGCCACCTCTGTGTTCCATTTCTTTTCACTGGCCAATTTGGAGATGGCTGATCCCTGACACCCGAACAGCCTGAAACTGGAACACCACAGGCAGGATTTCTGATGAAACCGTGATCCTAGAACTAGACAGAGGAAAGGAAGCTCGAGATGTTTTCATATGCCTTATAGATAAGGGAAAATAAGCCCTTGGAGTGTAAGACGCAAGTTCAAGGTTGCCGGGTTATGCTTTGAGAAATGACACCACACAGTGGTGTCCTGATGGTTCTACTGTTTCCCCTGGTAACCTGTCTCTTGAGCAGCCTGTATTCACAGTCGTCATTCATTTTCCAAAAGCATTACAGTTTGACATCTGCACATTAGGGATGGCCCCCTTTGTTCCCTTAATATGTTTCTGAAAAAACACATGACAAAATAAAGTTATATTTTCAGCATAAAGTGATGAGAGTTATGTCCTTCATCAAAATATGTAATAAGAAGAAATCAGAGCTATATACTCAAACCTCGTGGTGGTTGAATGAGCAATGTCCCACATAGGCTCAGGTGTTTGAACACTTGGTCCCCAAATGGTGGCGCTGTTTGGGAAGTTGGGGAACCTTTAGAAGGTGGAGCCTTGTTAGAGAAGGAAATAGTCACTGGAGGCTGATGGAGGTTCTATAGCCTCACCCTGCTTTTTGTTCGCTCTCTCTGCTTTCTGTGTTCATATGAAATGACGAGATCAGTCTGCTCCACACCTGCGCCTTCACACACCTGTGCCTCCCCACATCTGCGCCTTCACACACCTGTGCCTCCCCACACCTGCACTTTCACACACCTGTGCCTCCCCACACCTGCGCCTTCACACACCTGCGCCTCCCCACACCTGCGCCTTCACACACCTGTGCCTCCCCACACCTGCACCTTCCCATATCTGCGCCTCCCCACACCTGTGCCTTCACACACCTGTGCCTCCCCACACCTGTGCCTCCCCACACCTGTGCCTCCTCACACCTGCGCCTTCACACAACTGCACCTCCCCACACCTGTGCCTTCATACACTGGCGCCTTCACACACCTGCACCTTCACACAACTGCATCTCCCCACACCTACACCTTCACACATCTGCACCTTCCCACACCTGCGCCTCCCCACACCTGTGCCTCCCCACACCTGCACCTTCACACACCTGCGCCTTCCCACACCTGCACCTTCCCACACCTGCACCTTCCCACACCTGCGCCTCCCCACACCTGCACCTTCACACACCTGCGCCTCCCCACACCTGAGCCTTCACACAACTGTGCCTTCACACACCTGCGCCTTCCCTGCCATGATGAACTGTATCTCCTCTGGAGCTGTGAGCCAAAACAACCCTTTCTTCCCTAAGCTGCTTTTGTCACAGTGTCTAATCACAGCCACAGAGAAGTAACTACACAGGGTCACATAAGATAAGTACAACTCTAAACAAAGTTTTTTTTTTTTGCTTTTTTTTTTTTGTTTTTTTTTGAAAGGGGTCTCTGTGTAGCTTTGTGCCTTTCCTGGAACTCGCTTTAGAGACCAGGCTGGCCTCGAACTCACAGAGATCCGCCTGCCTCTGCCTCCCGAGTGCTGGGATTAAAGGCGTGCGCCACCACCGCCCGGCAAATTCTAAACAAAGTTTTAAATAATTACTTAAAATTATTTTTAAACTATTAAGATTTTTATTAAAGAAAAACAAGCTTTGTCTCTGACATTATGAAAGTAATTGAATACTAGGGCAGAGTAGCCCCCAGACAAGTAAGTTATCTATAAAACAGAGATAACACTAAAACATTTAAAAACCATGTCTGTATACCTGATCTAAAAGGAACAGGTGGGTGCTATTCCCTGCAAACATTCATGATGTGAACACTCTGATGTTAACGATGGCAGCAATATAACTGAGGGCCCGTGGAATCCACCCCCCTCTCACCCTCGCCAGTTCATTCAAAATATTGATGAGCACTGATGAATCTCACATATTTCTACAGCAAACCATGGGAGCATTTCTCATAATCGGTTCTCATAATGCCTCTTGGGGCAAGATAAAGAAAGCCACAGGCCAGCAGCACACTCAACCCCCGTGGCTGATGTGGATTTTGTAAAGGAGGAGCTCTGAGGTCCACCAGAGACAGTGGCATAAATGATTTAATGCTAGCTGACACTGAGCACATTGGGGACTCTTGTCTCCAGACTCCCCGAGGCTCCTCCACACACCAGGATGGACAGCTTTGGTGGTTTAGTATCATCCAATTCCTGACAGCAGACAGGAAACTGTAAATCCCTGATCGATAGGTCACACATGGAGCATAGAGAGCTATTTCTTCCCTGCCATCTCTGTTGAAGTCTTTTCTTTCAGAGAGAAGTAACCCATCCCGGAAAACTTCCTTCCTCTACAGCTCCCTGTCCACAGATTTCTAGCCATGTCATCATCATTCTTCACCACTGCCAAGAGTTCTTTACTAGAATCAATGACTTCTGAAGGGACTCTGTATGACCAATCCATTAAGCTCATATGCTTTTAAAAACATAAATGATTAAACATTTCATTGCATCTACTTTCAATTATATAACAGAATGGCTGCCATTTAATAGTTTGACTGTGATGAATGATCCAGAGATAATGCAGGCCTTGACATTTCTGCTTTCATTTTCCACTCTAACGCTGTCTTCAAAGCAAAACTTGTCTATATTTTCCTTAACAAAACATCTGCCAGAGTTGTAACAGGGAATCTTACTAGGACCCTTGCTTGCTCACACAGCATCTTTGCTGTTTGGTTTCTTGAAACAGGGTGGGTAGTTTTTTGAAGATTTTATTTATTTATGTATTTAGTTTAGTTAGTTAGTTAGTTATTGTGAGTGTGTGCATGCGCGCGCATGCACAGGCACTTATGGAGACCAGAAGAAGGCACTGGATCCCTGGAGTAGTTAAAGGCCACTCTTCTCCCTGGGAAAATAAGGTGTGGCCAAGGGAACAAGATGACCCCTTTGCCCTCTCAGCCAATAAGCAATCTGTACAGTGGTATACACAGACCCTGAATTCTACTAAACAGCTCACAGAAACCAGAGGAGCAGCATGTGCCTATCATTAAAACATTCAGGAGGCTGAGGCAGAAAGATGGCATGCTCAACCGCAGCCTAGACTCCATAGTGAGAACTCATCTTAATAAAACATAGCAATGACTGAATATTTCCATTCATTTTTATTACAGAATTCCAGCAAAATGTTTGCCTCTAGCAAATTTTTTAACATCACATGCTTTGGAGTGGGAAGATCATTATATTCCTCATGTTCAGTAAATGTAGATACTAATTCATTGATTCAAAACTAAGAATCATTGGAAAAGCTGTGAAGATTAGCTACGTCTATTTGAGTAATCCTTTGAGAAATTAGCTCTTCCATCAATTATTTCAAAAATTGTATTATCCTAGAGGCTTCAGAGATGGATTAGTGTACTGCTCTTGCAGAGGACCTAGGTCATGGTAGGTCACAAGCAACCACCTGTAAATCGAGCTCCAGGAGACCATACACCCCCTTCTGGCCTCTACAGGCACCTGCACTCATGTACAGTCATGCACACACATGGGCGGGCACACACACACGATTTAAAATGAACCTTAAACATCTTGTTACCCATACCAAAAAAAATGTAACATTAAAAAACACATACAAATGTAATAGAAAAGAATAGATGTTCAGTGTTAAGAACCCTAGAAAAAGGGTAAATAAATGTTTGCAGACTCATATATACCCTTGTACCCCTGGGACACAGGGACCCTCAAGTTGGGTTCTCCTGTATTTGGAAACCTATTTGCACATACTCCACGGACACGTAGTGGATGACATCAACATAGCAAACCCTGGGAAGTGTCCACTGAAAAAGGGAGTCAGCTTTGGAAAGGAAGGTCAGCGAGGTCCATTTCCCCTCTGAGGAGCATCTGGGTGACAGTAATCAGTGACAGTGCTGGGTCAGTGATGGCTCCTCCCTTTCCCCTTCAGTCCCTTCTTCTCTCCTCTCCCAAATCAGTTGTTAACAATGTTCATGCCAGCAACATTTCAAAGGGCTTATCTAGTTAGCCAGCGAACTTCTGTTACAGTAACGTATGTTTTGTAGTCACCTGGCAGAAGCTGGGCCTGGGTGAAGCAGCAGGAAGACTCAGCATCTAGGGACGTCCTGAGATGCTGTGGACACTTGGACAGTGTCACTGGACTGGAACTGTTATGCTGTATTTGATCCGGCTGCCTCAAAACTCTACTCGAGTGGTTCATAATATATATATATTTTGCTCCAAACTTTCCTGGAGAACTTTCAGAACCCTTGAGCCCTACTCACTGAAAGTTCAATGCAGAAAACTGGAAGAGAACACATGTTTTTACAGCCACTTATCCTCTACCTTTTCCAGTTCGCTCAGCGCACTGCTTATCATCTGGTACATTCCTCGCCCCTCAGAGAAACTCTAGTGCCTTCTGCTATGTGTGAGTCACACCTGGAGAAACAGATCTGTCTCCTCTCACAAGAGTTCTGCCTGGGATGAGAGCACTCTTCTGGCTACTTTCTGAATCCCCCTTACTTAATGAAGTGCTGTTGCCTCTCACTCACACTTGGACCTTCGGCACAGGGCTCTCTCTGATGCCTGTGGAGTTCACTGTAACCTGCGTTCTGGTTCCTCCCACAAGCAGAAGAGCAGCCTGGTGGCTCTGTCAGTTGCCCCATCACAACCAGGAACCACTTTCCAGCTTCAGGTTCCGAGACTCACTGTCACTCCTACCATGTTGCAAAGAGGCATCAAGACAATGGCACATTGTTCTTGAACCCCACACCCAAGAGAGGGGCCTGGCTGTCTTTGTTCCTGAGAACATTCCAGTGCTTGGGATCCTCCCTCCCACTCTCAGACTTAATTTAAGATGAATTTAGGGTGGTCTGGACAAAAGGAAAGAATGCTTCTCACTCATCCACATTCCTCTACATGTGAGTGGATGGGGAAAATGTTTGTTTTCAATTTTAGATTCATTTCTTCTATATGCATGAGTGGTTTGACTGTATGTAAGTATGTATGTGTGTCACCATGCATTCTTGGTGCCTGTGGAGGTCACAGAGGGAGTCAGATCCCCTGGGACTGCAGTTAGGGATGGTTAAGAGCTACCATCTAGGTAGTGGAAACTAAACCAGTGTTCTCTGCAAGAACAAACACTCTTAACCACTGAGTCATTTCTGCAGTTCCATGGATGGAAATTTGAAGACATTTCTATCAATGAATTTAATGGTATTTTATGAAAGGCAATATATATATATATATATATGTGTGTGTGTGTGTGTATATATATATATATATATATATATATATATGAATTCTTTAAAATATATGCAAAGATCCAGGCTAAGCCATTCCCTCTATGTGGCTCCAACTTTCCCAGCAAGCAACCAGACTCCGGCTTAATAGGAGAAAAGAGAAAAAAAATATTTCTGCCAAGTCTCTGTAGCAAAGGATTTAATCTGCAGGTGACTTGTGAGACCAGATGCAAAGAGAAGATGAAATGTTTCAGAAGAGATTACTGACTACAATATGGTGCTGATGATTAACTTAACAAATATTTCTTGGGTGCTTACAAATGCTTATGAATCCTAGGTGCAAGTTTCCAGACATCGGACCCTGCCTTTGGTGCTGCAGACACATCTGTGAGCAAAAGGGTCCGGGCACCCTGCTCTGTCATTTTAAAGGACAAACAGAACCAGAATAAGTCAAATGCAGATGGTCATGTGGGCACATGTGTACGTTTAAAAACGTGCAAGTGAGCTTGTGTTTCTAATCACGGCAGAGACACAGGATTCAAGATAACCCTCTCAAACATATGCTGGGAAGGACTAGAGGGGCAAATGAAGGAAAATGTATCAGGTAATGTGGGGTACAACGGCAGGGAGCCAGCAAAACTACAGGGAGCCTCCAGTGGTCGTGGCTTTCTGCTCCAATCACACCCACTGCCGTAAAGAGATGGGATCCAATACCCAGGACACACAGTGGGAACATGCAAGGTCACATATATTATTAGTAAGGCATGATTTGCCTCAGCTAGAGTATGTTCTAAAATGTACCCACCCACCTCCTTAAAAAAAAAAAGCCCTAAGTAATTACCTGTGAATATGCAGCTGTACACTCTTTAAGGAAATACTACAAAACCCAGCCCTCAAACACATGAAATTCCTAGGTTTCAAAGCCCACTGACTAGACTGATTCAGCAAATAGAAAACTCAACCTATGCCCAATGGGAAAGCGGTCAGTAGAAGAGACACAGGCATGGTGGGGTTAGCAGAAGTGTTAAAAGAACTAAGTTAAAACGTCCCAGATACCTATGGATTGAAAATACAGCATAAGCATAATAAGGAACAAATTAGAAGTTATAAAAGATGAAGTTCCCATACATAAAAATATAAAATGAAGTAGAACATTCACTGGGTATAATGAACAAAGATCAGTGAACCCGAAGACATATTAATAGAAACAACATAGAGAGAAACACCCAGAAAAAAACAGTGACAGAAACAGACTGAAGCCCTGGGACCAACAGGATGATGCCAGGTTGCTAGGTGGCCCAACAAATGTGTTAATTTCTACCCCAGATGGAGTGTCAGGATGATCTCTCTCTCTCTCTCTCTCTCTCTCTCTCTCTCTCTCACACACACACACACACACACACACACACACACACACACATACACACAAACACACACACACACTCATACACACACTCACACACACACACACATCACCACCACCACCACACCACAAACTCATAAAGTGATTCTTAAGCTACTGAATGTCAGGAAACTAAAAACAGTAAGCTCTCAGAGACAGGAAACACAAGAGAGCCCTGCAATGACCTCAGCTCAGCGTGGAGAGAAAGCTGCCAGCTCATGGTACAGGAGCAGGGACCCCAGCTAAGTCTGCTGCTCGGCCTGAATTTATGATGGAACTAGATGTCAGGAGAGTACTAAGTGCTCACACCAAGGAGTTGGTGAGCAGAGACCCCCAGCCCGGCTCTGGAGATCTTCAGAGGGTCACCCCCACCTGGAGTCTTCAGCTGAGAACAGTCTTGCCACTTATCAGTAGAAAAGATCAGGATTCATGGGACCTTGCCTGGAACAGTGCTCAAGAGGGCTATGCCAATGGTGAGGAAAGCTACTTAGTCTAAACGCTGCTTCTATCCAACAGGTCAGTTTTGCTCTGAGCCATAAAAGAACCCAACCATTTCCAAGTGTCACAATGAAATTCAAACACACTTACAGAAAAATAAAAAATACCCAGCCCCAAACAAGACATATTTCACTTAGAAAATTGCCAGGCATGTAAAGCAGCAGGCTAATATGAGTCACAGTGAGGAGAAAATGCAATTCAAATAGACCCTAAAAATGTCACTGATTTCAGAATAGACAGGAACATTAAAATCAGTTATCACTTTATCCATATCTTAAGAAGCTAGAAGGAAGAATGACATCATAAATATCCAAACAAAAAGTTGAAATCCCATACAAACCAAAGCCACAGACCCAGAAGTCCAATATACCAACACTCAAGAAACACGAAAAACGTGTGATGGTCCACACTTGCCTCCCTCGCACAGTGGAGGGAGGCAGAGGCAGAAGAACGGCGATTTGAGGTCAGCCTGAGACAGAGGGCCACACCCTCTCAGAGAATCGAGGGAGGCAGCTGGAGAAGGAAGGGAGACGGGAGCCGTGCCACACAAGACAAACCATAACCGGCCACCACATTGTTTGGTCCAGTGGCGAACAAGCCACACCATCGGAGAAAAGCACCCAAACATCTCTACAGGGAAACAGAGAAAAGGATGCCAGCAGTCTTCTGTTAACAAACAATGGCATCCCAAAGACAATGGACGGCATTTCTTAAGCATTTAAAGAAACATAAAGATCAACCCAGAAGTATTTACACAGTGAGCTAGCTTTAAAAAAAATGACAAGGGAAATGTACATTTTTATTAAAATATAAAACAGATAAAAGAGTACACACAGCAACAGATTCTTCCTATAAAAATAGTAATGGAAATTCTTGAAGGAGAAGAAAAAATGTGACTATATAGAGGCACACAGGGCAACTATGAGGTGAAACAGAAATTGTTTTTCTTACTTAAACATCTTAAGGGCTGCTTGATCATTAAAAACGAGTAATAATGAAGGGTGGTAATAGCAGGAAGGCCTGTGAGGGAGATAAGCATTCTATTCTGGGGTTTTACGAGAATTTTTCCCATCACTTTAACACTGTAGTCTACAGAGTCATGGTACAGACTTCTAGGGCTACGGTTTGTTTGTTTGCTTGTTGTTTGTTTTGAGGGAAGGTCTTACTATTTTTCCCAAGCTGCTTTCATACCACTGTACTCAAGTGATCCTCCTGCCTCAGCCTTCCGACTACCTGGGACTATACAGGCTTACCTATAGCACAGAGCACAGTACTTGATGGATACAGTCAATGTTCATTGATCACATCAGAGTAGCTATCATATGGACCACAGCGAACACTTGTATTTCTGTGTTGGGAGGATTCAACATCCCTTCTTCTAGCTTAGACACAGACAGTCACCTCATTGTGTTACAGGGCACTAGAACCTAATCCATAGATTTAACAGGTTTTTAAATTAAAGTACAAAAATATTACAGACAACTTTATGGCAGGAAGTCCAATAATTCAGGCATAAATGATAAAGCTCAAACCTAGCAGAAGTGGGAGAAATGGGTAATCTGAAAAGCCCTCACCTAATGAAAGAATTTGAATTTGTATATAACGTCCTTTCTTCACAGAAAATTCCAGATCCAGACGGCCTTGTTAGAGGATTCCAACACACATCTAAGGGAGAAAAAATGTCAATACCTCACAAACTTACAGAAAGGCCAAGAGTGGGAAACTCTTGTTATATGAGCCAGTGTTACTCAAATTCCAAAACAAGAGGCACTACCAGGAAAGAAAACCCCAGGCCCCTGCTCCCCATGCATGAAGAAGAAAACACTCCACATGAGATTTGAGCAAGTCAGAACTAACAACTGTAACAAAACAACTCATCATAGCCAAATGTGGGCAATTCTGAGACAAAGGTGATTTAAATAATCAATGTGATTCATCATATTAGCAGGTTAAAAAAAATTTTTTTTAAATCAAGATTTTTGAACTAAGTGCCCCAGAAAGGTACTTAACAAAATGCAACACCTATAAAAACGACTCTTGGGCCAATTAAAAATAGAAGTGTTACAACCTGGATCTGTGAGTGAGTCGCAGCGTCTGGGAAAAATGGCCATGTTGTATCTAATGATGGAAAGATAAAATGTCTGCTCTCACCGCTTGCACTCAAGATGTACTAAAAATTCTAACCATGCAATTAGGCAAGAAAAAGAAAAGATACCCACATTGCAAATAAAAAGGCGAACTGTCTTCCTTTATGTGGGTATCATGACCCAGGTGTAGAAAACTCCTCTAAAACAAAAACAAGTAAAAAATAAAAAATTTAAAAAATTTTAAAAAAATCTAAAAAATCGAGTTTAGCAAAATGCAAAGATATGCTAGCAGTAAGTAAAAAGCAGTTGTATATCTGTGTTGACAGTGAGCAACCAGAAAACAGACTTTGAAAACGATGCCATTTAAAACAGCCCCCAAAGCATAAGTTGCCTACGAGAACAAGTCCAGAAAAATGGGTAAGCCTTGCATACCGACAACTACAAACACTACTGGGGAAGCTGAGGCCTGAGGATCTAGGGTTCTAGGCTAGCCTGGGCTACAGAGTGAGATCCTGTCAAAAACAAGAGCAAAACAAGCAAACAAAAAACTACTAGAAATCAAAATCTTTGAGACTTCGAAAGCAAAGATTTCAAACACGTGGTAAGATAGAACACTCACCAAATGGATTTTAATATTTCTGTTCTTCTAAGGACACCAAGAAAAAGATCAAAAAACTATAAATAAATAATCCCAAGATGAAAATGTGCTTGTGTCCAAATGCAGAAAGAACTCCCCAAGCTCAGCAATAACGAAGGAGACTGAACTTTTATAGACAAGTTGTCAAAGAAGGAAACTGTCTACAGTTTAGAGAGCAGAACACAATGGGTGGTGCAGCCTGAGAACCATGGTTAAGTACCGCTTTTAAAATGTGCTTTTAAAATCTATGGGACTGGTCGCTGCTGTCCCATAGATTCAAAAGATATAGCTCACCTTAAATATTTGATTGAACTACTTGAAATTAGAAAGACAGTAGAACAGTGATTTTCAGCCTGTGGGTCACAACCCTTTGGGGGTTGAATGACCCTTTCACAGGGGTCTCCTAAGGGGTCAGAAAACACAGATATTTACAATTCATAACAGTAGCAACATTACAGTTATGACGTACAATGAAATAGTTTTATGGTTGGGGGTCACAATGTGAATTAGGTTGAGAACCGCTGCTCTAGATTAATTTCAGCCTCCCTTGGTCTGGCTCAGGTTATAGGGCCAGATACAGTGAACCTAAAATTCTTCATTTACGAAAGATTTTTTTTTTTAAAGACAAAGTCTCACTTTGTAGCCCCACTGACCTGGATGGATGACCCTACTACCTTCAATCTACCAAGTGCAAACATTTCAGATGGGCACTACCACACCCAGAATATGAAAAATATTAAATGCATGCATGTGGCAGAATTGTAGTTGTATACAGAAATGCTTCCTAGAATGGATGTTGTAGTGAAGAAACATTTTCAGAAAATTATTTGATACATCTGCTAGTTTATCATTAGTCCCTGTATGTCTAAAACTTTGCATTTTGTTTAAAAAAAAAAAGAGCTATTTTCTTATCCTTTCCAAACTTAATCTTTTTCCTTTAAAGTTTCATGAAAAGAAAACAAGTTGTTTTGGAAAACTTATCTAAAGTTGGCCACTCTTCTCCAGTTTCCCTTCTCTCGTAAGCCTCTGAAGTATAGAGATCTGTTCCAGGCAGGGCCAGCTCCAAAAAGATAAGCAAGCTATGCTGTTATGGAAGAACAGAAAAGCAAAAAGACTATGGAGGAGGTGGGGTGAGCACAGAAACCAGCACAGAAATCCAGAATCCTGCATGCATAGGAATTATCCACAAGAGGACTGCTGGAATCATTCTGACCTCAGAAGACAGCTTGAAGGAATAGCAGGTGGGTGGCTGGAAAGGCACACAGGAAGGAGAGCACACAGGTTAGGGACTATATTTCCACAGCTTTCTCAAACTGACAGGTGTCAACTCTAAAACCCACCACTGGGTTCTAGT
The DNA here is from genome assembly GCA_902168425.1 of Peromyscus attwateri. Classification (NCBI taxonomy): domain Eukaryota; kingdom Metazoa; phylum Chordata; class Mammalia; order Rodentia; family Cricetidae; genus Peromyscus; species Peromyscus attwateri. The sequence goes on from CABHPP010148499.1 coordinate 34,389, forward strand.
ATTTTCCTCTATTTCTGAGATCTTGCTTCAGGTGAGGTATGACTGACACCAAAGAATAAAGCAAGGCTCTCTTCCACACAGCAAGACAGAGCTCAAAGTTGGCTACCCCTCACCACGGAAAGCCAGCCTAGGTGAACACCCAGTGTTACAAACAGGTAGTGAACAATTAAGCCCCTAACATCCACTTACTATTTTCTGTCCAGATGTACATCCATGTCCCTTGTATCCTGAGGTGCACCATCCTCCAAGATCAACCTGTCTTATCATCATGCTTAAGGTATGCAGCCCTCCACAAGCCTGGCTCATTTTTTCATTCTCCATTATCCTAGTTCAGCATGTGGTCTGAGTATATGTCTGTGTATATGTGTATGATTGTATGCATATTTTTATGTGAGTGTTTATGTGTGTACTTTTTCATGTGTTCACTTATCTAGAGAGAAAAATGAGCTGTGATCCACTCTTGGATTTAGAAAGTCTTTAAACAAACAAAACACCCAGGAAAGTATCCAGTGAAAGTCCATGAAGATAAAACTCTGGTAGTTCTGTGTGTTTATCCAGAAATCCGTATATAGTTGTTTAGCCTCTCTTTATACACTGAAGGAAATTGCCAATTGAAAAATTAAGTTGAACGCATGACTTTAGACTTCAGAGGCTTGAGTTCTGCTACATAAAAGGGAAGCAAGGTCTGGAATAAAGATTTTAAATCCTTAGAACAAATCTAAAGCATTCACAAGGAAATGTAAAAACCAGTGGGAATCTTCACATCCCAAGTCACAGGCAGTCCACAGTCCACCCTAACCAAACGAATGAGGCTGACTCTGTCCACAAGGACACATGGAGCGATGGGGGGGACATGCCCCATTTTCCTGTTAGAGGCCAACGAGCCAGTTTAACCAGCAACAATTTCTCTTAAGTTCTGAAACTGACAGAAACACACATCAAGGCTCACTGTAACTTACAGCTATGAAGGAAAAAAAAAAAACAACATGGAGGTGGGGGGGGGGGGGGGGCATGGCTAAACTTGCCAGTCCATAGAGAAAGTGGCTCTTCGTGCTCATTGAGTTCCTATAGGCAACCCAAACAAACTTGGCTGTACTGTAGACATAATCAATTAATCAATTCCCCAGGTAGTATATCTGATTTACAACATCTGAAGCCAGGAAACCCACGCCACTCTCATTTTCTTTATTTTATGTGTGTATGTGTGTGTGTGTGTGTGTGTGTGTGTGTG
>CABHPP010148500.1:0-20993 GCA_902168425.1 Peromyscus attwateri
TTTTTTTTTTTGGTAAATATAAAAGCCTCTAAAAAAATCTCCCATTTAATTATAAGAAAAAGCAGAGAAGTACAATTAAGGTGAGCGTCATGTCTCATGGGCAGTGGTGGTGTAGAGAAACTGTCCAGTTTGGGCAGCAGTGGGAACTAATAGATCAGATGGTAATCACATCCTCTTGAATTGTAACCTCTGTGCTGCAGTTAATCGGCTGCTTGAAGTCAAGCCAGACATGGAGCCAACCTGTTCTTCATGTTGCTTTGTAAATCGTGGGATGATGATGATGTTGATGATGATCGTATACTCATGCATATTTACAACAGAGTGGTTTATTATTTCGGAAAAAAAATTTGTGTCAGCCCTATAGACTCACAAAATAGATTCGTTGTATTTTCAAAACAGTCCCAGGTGAGCGCAGTTTGCATCTTTGACAGGGAGGTAGTTGAGGCTGGGGGGAGGGGGAGTTATGTAATTTTCTAAGGTCACCAATGGAAAGCACTGAAGAGCTGGTATCCACGTTGCTAATTTTGATGCTGGCTCCACATTTCTGCCCTCCTGTTTGGACCTGCCTCAACTGAGTGTACCAGGCTCTGCTGACTCCCCATAGGAGACCCTGCCTTGGAGGAGGTGGGAATCAGGGAGGGTTGAGGGGGAGGGCTGGAAGTGGGAGGAGGGAGGACAGGGGATCTGTGGTTGGCATGTAAAATGAATAGAAAAATCTCTTAATAAAAAAAAAAGAAAAGGAAAAGAAAGCATATGTAGGACTAGCCTTCTGTGATGCCACTATTACTTACTAGCCTGTTTTGTTCAGTTCCAAGACAGCCAGCTTGTTCTGAATTTGGAAGGTTTATGGTTATCAGTAGAATCTCTCCACCACAAGAGGAAATTTTCTTCTGCAATGTACAAATAGGTTCTCAGCAGGAAGACAACTAAAAAGGAAAATAAAAAAGCCTTTAGGCTAACGGCAGATTGTTAAATTAAAGTGGATATGAGAAATGCATGGAGCACTGATAGTGTGTGAATCTCAGTGCTACTGAAGCATTTAATAGGAAAGGGCATCAGATTCCTCAGTCCAGATTAAAAATGCCACTTTAAAAAAACATTATATAAGCCTATATTTTCATTGACTGGGAAAAACAAAACACGGTTCTTTAAAATGTGTGAAATTAAAGACTGTAGAAAATCTCTTATTTTGGGGTAAACAATTCAGGTTGGATCCTCAAGGGGAAAAGTGTTATATCCAAGCTCCCTGTTGTGCTCCGACTCTCTACATCTATCAGAAAAAAATCCATACAGCTGTGATTAGCATTTTTATGTGCAAATAAAACATTCTTTTTGTATAAACAGCCTGAAATAAAGAAGGAAGCCACATGCAAATGCTTCTTGCAAAGACTATGCCTCTCTGTTCTAAGTCTGGCTCTGGCTATCCCTGCCTTTACTCACCGAGAACCTGGAATTTCCAAATCAGCTTGTCCAGTCTCTTAGAACCTGGGGTTTTCCAAATCAAGTAATCCAGGCTCCATAGTATCCCTGCTCTACTAGTAATGAAATAAGTAAAATTTACTGATAGATTTAAAAAAAGATGCTGCATAAATAAGAAAATCAAGACATGTGCGTGCATGATGTGACCTTGGTGAAGTAAGGAGAGAGCTGTGTTCTAAGGCACAGGAACTAAAACTGCCTCTGAGGAAATGCTTTGTGATAGGCAGAGGTTTAATATTCCCAGGACCTTCAACCTCAGTGTCCTACCCGGCAATATTTTGTATTTCATGAATATAAGATTCTATGTAAATGTAATTAAAATTTCTGTTGTCAATGAAAGAAACACAACTCTCACCTCAAAGGGGATAGGAAATAATTTATTCTGGAGCCAAATATGAGTGACTGGAACCAAAGTACACAGATTCAGGGCACTTTAGAATTTGTGTTCTAGTGTGATTGCACTTTCATGAAATTTTTATAAGAACAGAACAAAGCAAATCATAAATCAGCCCGATTTTCAAGTATACTGATGGAAATATCAGGCAGGTAGGTTTTAGCAAAGCAGAGTAGTTAAACTGAATTTTTGATATTTATTCTATCTGTTGTGTTCCATGATGCTTATCTCATAAAAAGTAAGTATGGCACTGAAAAACTGCTGTTCAGAATGGGTGGTGGCAGTGCTGTGGTGCTGCTCAGGGCAAGACTAAATATTTCAGTCGAGCAGGCCTTATGCTCCTCTTGAAGTGTTTGGGGGTGAAGTTCAGGCTCAAGGACAGGATGACTTTGACTGACTGAAGCTTCCCTGTCTCCACATGCCTTTTCTAAGTCATTTGACATCATTATCACAGACATTCTGCTCAAACGGAGAAGACAACAGAGAATCCCTTGTAAGAACATCCATAGGCCTGTCCAGGACAAATACATATAGTGTCTCTGCTCACTTCCTTTCAGAATATTGAATCACAAAACAGAACTGGGGTAAAACAGGCAGACACCAAACAACAGGCCCCTGTGGGCGGAGTAGGGGATGAAGGATTTTGACAGCTAGCTGTCTGCCTCAGGGTAATGTGAAAAAGAAAAAGCCTCTAAGATATACAAGAAATAACATTGTGGTTTAAAAAAAAAATCCCACAATGCTGTGAGGAAAGGTGTATAGGTGGAGAAGATGGGATGCAAGAAGACCGGTATATTATACCTTCTCCTTTGTATTTAATGAGAACCTCGTGGGTCCCACTTGCAACCAGATTTTGTAAGATTTTGCAGCAGAGGAATATACAAGCGTACAAATATCTGTATAAACCCTAGATCCTTGTGTGGAAACAGAATTAGGACTGGAAGTTGGTTGTATGTATCAACGTAGTTGTATACCCTGGAAAGAATGGCAGAGTGAAAATGTGAAATTCACACACACTGTTAACAGGAGCCTGGCAAATCTGTATCATTATGAAGGACACAAAGGGCACTGAGCTATAAAATGTGATTTGAAGATCAAAGAGTCTTTTTAAAGTCATATACGCAAAGTGAGTTTATTTTTAACATGGTCTTTGCTCTGGCATAAGCGTGTGGTTTTGGCTCCTTGCCAAGAGTGTGGTCAAGATGTGCCCAGATCTAAAGGAGGAGTTCAACCCAGATCTAGATCACCTGTCACTCACAAAATAATAAAAATAAAAAAACTAAGAGACTCTTCATAACCTTTGGCTGAATATTGGTTAAAATAAACAAACATAAACAAAAACCCATAGGCGTTAAAGGGGGGGAAAGAAACAGTATTAAAAAAGAGAGAGAAAAGAAAAAAAAATCAGATGTGAAAAGATGTGAAAAGACTAAAGTGGAAAAGAACATGCAAGCTGTGCTTTTGACAACCTGGAAACTCTCGTGAAAGAAAGGAGTTACATTATTTTTTTCTTTTGACTGTCAGGGAAACAGACATCAAGGAATAGCACAAACAGGGGGGATTGAGTATGTTGTTTTTACAAACAACTTTCTGTGTGTGCATCAAAGAAGGAGGAGAAAGCACAGAACGAGGACTTCACCTCAGTGGAAGAAGGCCTGAAGAAATGTACAGGTATGGGCCAGCGCAGGGTGGGTGTCAGGTGCCAAGTTTAAAGTTGAGGTTTCCTTTCACTCTATGAATGCAGCGGGAGTAAAACTCATTCAGACCTTAGGGAGAATGTCCTGGGATGTAGTTCTCTGTTGTGTGATTTGACTTGTCTTCCATTTTTTGAGAATTTTATATGAAGGTGATACAATTCAAGGGACCTACAATGTCACAAGACACTGCAAATGTATTGCTCACAGTCTAAACTTAGCACAAGAGAACATGATTTCTGATGGAGAGGAGATGTTACTCAGGTCTATAAATCCCAAGATATCAAGGCAAGGACAAATGTTTTAATAAGTCTATTTTGTGGACAGAGGACATACAGCAAAACACTAGGTGCTTAAGGCAAGAGTTCCCCGCCAGTGGAGGGGCAGAAGAGGGCACCGCTCATGATTTCCCCTTCAGGACCCTGGTCTTCACTGCAGCTGTGTCCTCAAAGCTCAGCTTTCATGTGGATTAATGTTATTTTAAACATTCCATTGAGATTTCAAAATTATTGGCCTGAAGCTTCAAGTGAAGTAAATAAAATATAAAGTCACCTTTCACTGCCCAGAGAGAGTATTAATAGAGAAATCCAAAGGCAATTGAAAACTACAAAAAAAAATGTTGAAGCACATATCAAATCAATTAAGGACACGATAGCATCAAAAGCTGTTAAATAAGGTCTTTATTTTAAAATTCTAGAAAGCTTGGTCAGCGATTTTATTCTAATGCTGCAAGATTAGTTCATGTTGGATTTTTACTTTTTGTTGGGGGGGGCGGTGTTTTTTTTCAGACAAGGTTTCTCTGTGTAATAGCTCTGGCTGTCCTGGAACTCACGTTGTAGACCAGGCTGACCTTGAACTCACATAGATGCACCTGCCTCTGCCTCTGCCTCCCCAGTGTTGGGACTAAAGGCATGTGCCCCCATTTTTACTTATTAGCTAACTAGGTCAGCTGCAACTAACCTGGTTTTGGCCATCATGTGTCCTCTAGACTTGCCTCAACACTGTCATAAACAAACTCTGAACGTCCAGCTCTTCATCGCCATATCCATTAGCATAGCCTAGTAAACACTGTCCATACACATTGTGTTCCGTGAGTCATTGCTCAGAAGCCTTCAAGGCTTTCTGCCAAATACAAGCCCAAATGCCTTAGCCCAGAATTGTTACAGGAATTTGAAGGAGCCACGTGTTTTCTCACTTCTGAAAGCTACTTTGTCTGCATGTTACAAGTATTATAGACTCTTAATAAATGTCTTTGCAATGCTTCAAGACAGTTCAAATCTAAGGTTGTTTTTTTAATTTAATTTTAATTTTTCCTGAAACACCATGTAACTCTACTCTGGCTGCCCTGGAACTCACTGAAATCCACCTACCTCTGCCTCTCTTGCTCTTTGTGGGCTGCTTAAACATCATGGGTTCATGCAATCCTCATGCTTCTATGTCCAGTAATGCATAACACCTATGCATGGCTGTGCTTTCTGCTAACAATGAGGGTCCGATCCAAACAATGTAATTTCATTTAGCCAAAAGTATGCCAATAGTTGGTTATAAAAGTAGCATGACACTGAAAAGGCAAACTGAGAAACACCGAGCTAGCAGGCACTCTGGTCCTGTGGCTCTCACAATCGCTCCACCCTCTTTTCTGTGGTGTTTCCTGAGCCTTACTTATAAGGATGACATTTGAATGTTTCAATGGGGATTTGGCATCCTGCAGACATGTTTTCTCTGCATTTGGGCCAGTTGTGGATTTCTGTCATAATCTCCATCTGTTACAAAAACAAACTTCTTTGATGAGGGTCAATAGCTACACTTACCAGAATTTTTTTACAAAGCACCACTGACTATGGGGGGAAAAAGTGATATATTTGCAATCCTAGGCATTTAGAAGAAATATAGACATGAAAGCAGTATGTGTGTGTGTGTGTGTGTGTGTGTGTGTGTGTGTGTGTGTGTGTGTTTTCAATATACTTAGTTAAAAGGTACTATAATGTTACAACACTGTCCTTAAATTCTTCAGGAAGGACAGTACAAAAAAATAGTGTTGTTTCGCTGTACCAGACTTCCATAATCTTAAATAAATACATTCCTTCTATAAAAATAACTCATGATAAACCTATCATGACTATGCACCTTGATTATGTGATAGTCACTGGTGTATGTATTTCACATTTTTACACCCCCACCCCACTAGAACACAGTGAAAGCACTGTTCAGTTATTACTAAAATACTTGGTGAATAAAGGTACTCTCATTATTTGTGACATTTAATAAATGAAATAACGTAAGTTACTAAATTCACATTTGGCAAATATATTCTGAACAGAGAACAAAAAGTCATATGGGGTGTTTTGTGCTCAAAAAGATATCGGTGTGGGGAGTATGATTAAGTACAAGCATGAAGACCTGAGTTAGGACTCTCAGGGCCCAAGGAAGGCTAGGCATAGTGGTGCGTGTCTGTAACTCCAGCACTGGTCAAGGCTGCACCAGGGACAGGTAGATCTAAGAGCCTTGCTGGTTGTTCAGTCCAGCAAAACAACTGTCTATAGGTTTGTCAAGATACTCTATCCCCAAAGGAAGATAGAGGAAGAGACTGATGTGGACATGTCTTCCATGTGTCCATACTTAGGTTTACAAACCTGTTTGCATGGTATACACATGCATAAACTCAAAAATAAATTTTTGAAAATCAGTTTTTGAGATGAAGTACATACAATTAAAATAGTTAGCATTTTAAATTTATTTAACATATATACTGCTTAGAAGAAAGTAAGTTTCCATCGCATGAGTTACTATCTCTGGAAATAGTAGCAGGAATCTTTAAATTAAAGTAGCTATATTTTAAAGTATCCTGCATAGAAGAAAGAATAATCAGAAAAGCATTATATTTTATTTCTCATTTTATTACACCAAATCTCTTTCCAGGGATGATCTCAGCTTGTCTCCTGAAAGAGAAGAGTGCTTTCTGTGTTTCTGTGTGTTGGAGTGCAGTCAATCAGGGTGTTGGAGTGCAGTCAATCAGCCTCAACCATGTGTAAAGCCACTTCTCTAACTCACTTTCACTCACCACGCCAAGCTTCTTCTTCTGAGTCACGTGTGTCAAATTCCTAACTGTTGTTACACATTCAGATCAAATACCACATCTGTCAGGAATCTTGCCGTATTCAGCTTAAAACGGGCACATCTTTTTCAAATGTTATGACTTCTCGGTTGTTGCTTTGAGGGCTCACATTTCATCATCTTCCCTCCATGACGGAGCATCGCTCTTGAAGCCCTAATACATTCCTGTTCAATTGCTGTTGGCTTAGATGTCTTCCAGAAAAAAAAAGTAAATTATACTTGGAGGAAGACAACGTGACCCAAAGCCTCAGTGTAGCTGCCTGGTTTCCTGAAAAGTGTCTATATCCTACTTTTAAAATGTCATAGAGATGATAACTAACTAAAATTCAACAGAAAATGGTAAAAAAAAAAGAAATACATACTTTTAAATATCAAGACAATATTTTAAAATGTTAAAATGCTTAATACATGATAAATATCCTGTGCTATAGAAAAGATGGTGAAATGTGCACGGGAAATAAAAGTCAAAAATTCATATAAACCCACATGATTCTAAGTTTCCAAATTATGAATTTCTTAAAATACCTTCTATTTCAATGTAGAACTTTCCCATTAGTTATTTTCTTACACAGTAGCTCAGGCTGTCCTGAAATTCATTACGTGGTTTGGAATGGCCTGTGCTTACACCAATCCTCTTACTTCAGCCTCTCAAGTGTTAGGATTACAAGTGTGAGCCACCAGACTGGGCTCAACATATTTTAAGAGAATTTTAAGGCCCAGATAAACACAGAACTTTTATGTTGTTTCTGACTATGTACTGGGGCTTGTACGTCTGGAATAGCTAGTTAATTGAGTCTTTTTTTAATGTTATAATTAATTTAATTTTACATATCAGCCATGGATTCCCCTGTCCTCCCTCCTCCTGTCCCCCCACGCCCTCCTCCAATCCACCCCCCATTCCTACCTCCTCCAAGGCAAGGACTTCCCTGGGGATTGGAAGTTTTCCCATGTCCCTGCCTGCCGGCGGTCTGGACAAATCTCTCCCACTTGCATCTCCCAAGTAAACATATAGAGGCTTATATTAATTATAACTACTTGGCCATTAGCTCAGGCTTATTACTGATTAGCTCTTACACTTAAGTTAACCCATAATTCTTTTTTTTTTTTTTTTTGGTTTTTCGAGACAGGGTTTCTCTGTGTAGCTTTGCGCCTTTCCTGGAGCTCACTTGGTAGCCCAGGCTGGCCTCGAACTCACAAAGATCCGCCTGCCTCTGCCTCCCGAGTCCTGGGATTAAAGGCGTGCGCCACCAACGCCCGGCTACCCATAATTCTTATCTATGTTTAGCCACATAGCTTGGTACCTTTTCTCAGTTCTACCTTGTCATTTGCCTTCTCTGTGTCTGGCTGGTGACTCCTCACTCAGACCTCCTCTTCCCAGAATTATCCTCGTCTGCTTGCCCTGCCTACACTTCCTACCTGGCTGCTGGCCAGTCAGCTTTTTATTTATCAGAGCAACACATATTTACAGCATATAGAACAATATCTCAAAACAGAGTCTTTCTCTCTCTCCTCCCAATCTCACCTTTCTTTCCTTTTTTTTTTTATTCATTCAAATAATCTTTTTCTTTCAAAGGAGACATTTAGAATGTTTGAGAGGACAAATACCTAGTCAGGCTGAGATGCCCATCTTCCTCTGGGGGCTGGTGGTACAGAGGGTGCCGGAATAGCCTAGGTTGGTCTAGGCAGAGGCAACCCACCAGATCATTTCTGTGCTCTAAAGGCAGAGACAGGAGATCTCCTGAGTAAGCTGCTAGTCTAGACTAGTCAAGGTAGTGATCTCAGGGTCCAGTCAGAGACCCCAACTTAGTGAGTACAGTGGATCAATCAAAGAAAACACCTCATATCAATCTGTCTTCCACATACAAATACCTTCAAACACACATGGGCCTACTTACATGCAAACATGAGTAACATATATACATATTATGCACATACACAAAATAAATAACACATGAGGAAAAACTAAAGCTCAGAGAAACAGTACAGATTTACAGAAAATGCAAAAATAATAAAAAATACATGAGAAACAAGCAAGAGTTATGACAATGCAATCAGACTTTTTGAAAGAGAAAGGGGAAAGAGAAAGAAGGTCAGAAACCAAGATTTTAACACTGACAAAATACACGGCAAGGCAAAAAGGGAGGTAGGAAAATCCATGGGACAACCCATGGGAGCCTACAAGGACTCTGGCTTTGTGGCTTGATTTCCATCTTGACTCAAGGTCAGAGAATCTGAGTTTGTTTTGCTTCAGAAGGGTGTATAACAAGAGGTATGGCCAAAGGCGTATTTATCTGGGAGGGGTCTTGAGAATTACAGAAGTGTTTACACTTATTTGTACACTGAGCCATGGTGTCCTTGAGAATGGAAGATCTTTTGCGCCCCCCCCCCCCAGTTGCCTTGGGTAAAAAAAGGTCCTGAGAAATAAACTCAGGGTGACTGGGTATTGACCCAGAGCCCTCCTGAAGCTATTCTGTGTCTCTGTTTTTTTTCTTCATCTATGCCTCTATTTTTCATATCTGTTATTTCTTAATCCTCATTCCTCTATTCAAGACCGTTCGACAGATCAGGAAGCTCCCGGCAACAAGCACAGAGATAATCAACTTGAGGTGTTTCCTAGTAAAACTTCTGAAAACCAAACACAGAGGGAAAAACTTTCCAGCAGCCAGAGAGAAAAGACCCTGCCATGACAACCCCAAGGAAATTACAAGAGATTTCTAAAAAAGGTATGAAAATGAAAAGACAATGAAATGGTATCTCTAATAATGAAAAGGAAATGCCTGCTAACTCCTAACTCCTTGGTAAATAGAAACAGCAAGTAAAAGATGAAGGCAATATCACAAATATTTTTTTGAGGCAAGCAATAGTTGATTCACCAAAGACCACACTTAAAGAAATAGCCGTGGGCATCATAAATTGCCATGAAAATGATAGATTAGTCAATAAGTGGTATTATTTGCTATTCATCCAAAAAATAATGGAGAAGTACCTACCAAATAAACTTTGTGATTAAAAACCTGCTGTGAAAAACATAAATTTATCTTTTAGGAAAGGTATTTGGTAGATCATCTCTATGACTGTGTGGCAAGGAAAATACCTTAAGCACAGAAATTTTTTAAATGATAATATTAATAATATTAAACATCTCTGAATAAAAAGCCCCATAACTGAAATTAGCTTAATCTATACAATGGAAGGAAAGATTTTCATTACGTATAACAGACAAAAGCTTCTTACCCAAAGCATATACACTCCTTGGACAACAGAAAGACAAATTTTCCTAAACCAAGATGATTGTGGTAAATCTAAGTAGTTAATACAAACACAAGTGACTAAAAGACTGACAGTTAGAAACAAAACAGAATCAAAATGACCTCCCCCAAACCTCCCACCACACAAAAATTAATTTAATATTGACCACAAAGGACTGAGGATGTCAATGGTAGGGTGCTGGGGTAATATAACTGAGACTCTGTTGGGGACCAAAAGTTGGATGACTGCGCTGTGACCTTTCTTGCTTGGATAATCTGACGTAACTGTACCCTTGACAACCGTTACTAAGTTACAAAAAACAATAACTCCCGGAAAAACCACAAAATGTACCTTTAGATTAATGTACTTTTGGATTAACTTCCTGGAGTATGTTCGGTTGGTCAGTTGCACAAGCATTGGACCAAAGAGACCTCTCTCTGACTTTAGTCTTCAAAGAAACCTCTCCCCCAGCTCTATTCTTCAAAGAGACCTCATCTGGACCCCATTCTTCAAGTTTTAATTTCCCCTTTTTTTTCCTATTCATTTTTCCCATCTACCAGCATATATAAACCCACTTCCCCTTGCAATAAACGAGACCTTGACACAACTCAGACTGACTCTGTCATTTTATGTGCCTGGTCTCCTTTCTTTCTCGCCCCCATTGGTTTTTAGGAGGTGCCTCCTCGAGTCCCACAAAATAACCTGGGCTGCTGGATGGGTCAAGACTCTATTGTCTGTCTCCAGTAATACAGAAAAGAATAAAAACAAAGCAAAAATAATAAAAATAATACAGGACCATAGAATCAAATGTGAAATTGTAAAATTTCTCAAAAAGACATAAGAACATTTCTATTTTTTTTGTGCTAGATTTTTATCTATGATATGCAAAATACATTCCATAAAAACATAAACTAAGGAATCTGAGCTTACCAGAATTATACACTCCCACAATCTTTAAGTTACTGATAAATGAGAAAAAGCAAACCAAGAAAAAAAAAACACTAGAAGAAAATATGTAGAACTTGTACTTTTGATGATTGTTCAGAATAAATTAAGAATGGTCAAAACTTTCTTCTTGGTCAGGTTGTAAGTTAATACATGCTATCTGAGAAATGAAATGAAACACACTCCATCAATGATCAGAATTTCACTTCCTATTTCTACTCAAGAAGAATAAAGGCATATATCCACACAAATTCATGTACATAGTAATTTTATTACCAATATCTTAAAATTGGAAATTACCTAGATATCTGCCAATAGATAAACAAATTATGAAATCCAGCCAGGGGAGGTATGTAAGTGCAAGAGGCAGTCAACTATCACAATGAAACTTTCCCAGACACAGAAAGACAGTTGTGCATGTACACTCTTGGCAGTTGTGACGACATGCACAAGATCAGCAGAGCTCAAGCCAAACCAAACCCCAGCATGGAGAGGGGAGATAAATCCACCATAGCTGAGGAGCTAATGACAATTGGAGGCTACTGGGAGGGGGAACGTCAGTTTTCTTTAAGGGTATGGTTCCATGTATGTCCATCACACTCCTGAAGAAGGCCATGTGTCTATGATCATATGGGCAGTGCAAACTGAAATTGAAAACTTAAAAAAAAAAGAGAGAGAGAACAAAAGCTGGGTGGGTGGCGAAGTGGGGGTATCTTGGAGAAGATGGAGAAGGAGGGGAATATGATTGAAATTCTAGGTATGAAATTCTCATGAAATTAATAAAAATACATTTTAAAAAAATATCTTTAGAACTTCCATTCCAAAATGAAGTTTGGAGGCCCTTAGATGAGCAAGGCTTGTGTGTGTTGTAAGGCCTAGTTAAATGCACTTCTGAACTGGATATGAGAAAATAACAAGAAATGCTAACCTTTACCCCCACAAAACCATTAATATCTTTTATTGGTAGTTACAGCAAAGAAAGTGTCACCAATGACCAACAAACTTTGCCCTTAGGAAGAACCCTCGTCATCCCTCATGGCAGCCCAGTGAAGCACAGCATAGTGTTCAGAAGGTTTTCCACACTGGTGATTGTCTGTTGTACCTTGTAGAAATCCCATTGTCCTGCCTTCCCTTTTCAATTAGAAGCCCTGTGAAATTTCAGTTTCTTCAGAGCATACATTCAGAAATGCCCATATATGTCCTGAGTTGTAAATATCACAAGTTCAGTTATTTTGCTTTTTTGGTTTCTAAATTTGTTGCTAATTAACAAGATAAACTAAGAGGGGGTTACTCATTCAGTGAGATATCCATAAATGTTAAAAAAAATAAGTACTGTTGAGAACAAGTGACAGATCAGTGCTCAGTTATAAACACAATGTGTAAACCATCTCCTGTAAGGCTCAGGGAATGTTGCAAAAAAGGGATCAAAAAAAATATAAGAGGAGAAGACAGGAGGAATGGCTATACATGCTGTTTTCCGGGCATTACATGGCCATTGAAATCATAAACTCACAGCTATTGTGGATGCCTGCACAGAGTCTGGATAAAACTGTTGGACTATTAGTGACTGAGAAACCCAGGAAAAAGAGTTATTGCCTCCAGCTGTGTACCCATTGGTGACTCCACCAGAGTTTAATGTATAATTTCAATCAGATGCTTTAACTAAACAACTCACAAAACCAAACCAAGAATTATGAATCTGGCAATGATAGAGAGGGGGAAGTAGGGATTGGAGAGCCATAAGAGAGATGGTGGGAGGAAAGATTAATCAGAAAAATCAGAATACACTGTACATGTGGATTAATTTGTCAAGGAACAAACATCATTGTTTAAAAGAATGCAGTGAGGGCCTGGGAAAATGGCTCAGCAGGTAAGAGCACTGGCTGCTCTTGCTAAGGATCTGGTTTGGTTTCTAGCGCTGTATGGTGGCTCATGAACAACTATAGGTCCAAAGAACCCAATGTTCTCTTGGAGCTCCATTGGCACCAAGCATGCATGTAGTACATATACATATATGTAGCACATATATGTAGGCAAAACATGCATATGCATTTTTAATATATGAATTATTCAGATGAGCCTTCAAATAATCAGAATAAATGAAATAATATAGAGCAAAGACAAAAATGCATACCCTGTTTCATATTCCATTTGTTCAAAATGTTAGAAAATGTTAACTAATCCATAGCATTATATAACATCAGTAAGTATCAGGACAGTGATAAAGAGTGATAATAAAATAGGAAGTCTCACATAGAGTCATAGAGAAATGTTGGAGCTTACTACATATCATGCTGTTTCCATCTTCATGTTGAAAAGAGCTAAGAAATTGCTTGCATATTTGACCACAGAAAAGATGGTAGTTTAAACATTTTTTAATCACAAAAGTTAGCAAATACCTAATTATGAGCAAAATGAATAAAAGAGCGCCATAGAATTCTCTGGAGCCCAAGCATTGTATTAATTTAAAAAAAAATGAAATAGTTAAGTCTGTGGAAATTTGAACTATCAGGAGCTTAGGGGCCTTGAAAGAGGGAATACCAGGAAACATAGGTAATTATAAGATATTTGATTTTTTAAATGCAAGCTAAACAAACAACTATGTAAAGGAGACTGACAAGTCATTCTGTAGCTTTTAAAGGAATAACTAAATAGATAAACTCTTGTTAAGAACGTTTCATGTCTGTGGTTGTGTCACGGTTATATACTGATGCTCAAATGCAAAACCATTTCATCTGCTGTCTTCTCCATGTGTCCCTTACACAGCAATAAGGTGGCTTTAAGGCACTCTTATGAGTGTGTAGCAGAAGTGATTTGGGACTGGACTGGATCTGAGAAAAGAGAAGAGGCCACTGGAATTCACTGAAGCTTTTAAAACTTCACTTCCAATAATGCCTAGGAAAGTATTTTCCAACAGTATGAATATACAACATTTAAGAAATTATTGTTATTATAAATTATCCCATCTCAGCCCTCAGTAAATAGGACATTTCACAGCATGGTGGAGCTTTGCACATGTAAAGCTTTCAAAACATGTCATAGACTGCCAAGGCCTGTCATCCTTTCAAACAATTTTTTTTCTTCATAAGTAAACATTTCACCCGCAAGGGACAATAAAGTATATTTGGTATTCTACCGGGGCCAGTGTCTGAGCAAAGCCTGACTTCACTGATGTATCTTTTTTTTTTCTATATTATGTGGTATACTGAACTCTGGTCTGCCAAAGACAGTGGCGTTAGGCACTAGAGCCCAAAATATGTAAAGTTGTATGTCAAAGAATAATTAAGGCAGCTAATGAGATTGTTATTAGCTCATGTTGAAGTAGGAAGATTATTTATATTATCTGGGTGGACTCAGTGAAATCCCATAGCCCCTTGCCTGTTTTATTTTGTAGAGCTATGGAAAGAACCTAGACTCTTACACATGCTAGATAAGCATCCTAGTGATGAGCCACAGTCCAAGTCTCCACCCAGTCTCTTAATTGTGGAAGAAGTGAAGTATCAATAAGAATGATACAATACGGGAAAAGTTTATATGAGAATCATTCTCATTCAAAACACTCTAGTCCCCATCTGCTTCAAAGAGAAATGTATTTGAAGAGGGGTGAGAGCTACAGTTATCTGTGAGTATAAAGATATTTTAGAAACAGAAATTATGCTGGTTTAATAGTGGTAGTATCAGACTCTCTTGTAATACCCATGACCTACTAGCACCAGATGGTCGGGTAGGTTTCCAACACTCGGCATAGTCCCACTCATGATGAGAGGACCTTAAGTCCAATTTGACTCTCTGTCCTGTTGGCTGTAATGTAAGTAGTATAAGCATTATGGAAATATTATGGTTGTTTCTTAAAAATTAAGATTAGGGTTGCGGTGGCAATATAGGAATCCATCTGACATGTTTACAATCCAAAGGATTAAAAGTACTATCTCAAATAACTCTCAGCACTCCATGCTCACTGAAGCTCCATATAGACCCAAAATACAGAAACAACCAGTGTGTTTATCGCTCTTTTTTTCTCCCTGTGGTACTAAGGTTTGAATAGAGAGCTTTGTGCTTAGACATTCTAGATATGTCCCCAATTCCTTTTTTTTTTTTTAATCTTTTTGAGACTGAGTCTCACTAAGCTGCTCAGACTGGCCTTGATCTCACTGGACATCCCAGGCATCCTTGGAAATATGATTCCTCCTGCCTCCCCAAGTAGCTGTACTGCAACCTCGTGTGTCTCTCTGTGAATGTATCAATGAATAAATAAATTCATACAACAAAAACTCTTTTACTTTTTAAAAATAAAGAAATCTTTGCTACTTATGACAAGAGACTGAACCTGGATGTTCAAATAAGTTTAACCAGTCACAAAAAGACATATGCTATGTAATCTTGATTTTATGTAGAATTTAAGACTATGAAAAAAGAACTTAATTCACAGAAGCAGGGTTCAACAGTGGTTAGCAAGAAGAGTGGAAGGAAATGAGTTTTAAAAGTTATTAGAATAGAAGTTCTACAGCTCTGTGGTGCCGTGAGAGATTATAGCTAGTGATAATGTATAACAATCTCAGAATCAGTATGAGAGAAATCTTAATGATTTTGATTCAAAACAAACAAACAAACAAGCAAGCAGCAAAAAGAACAAAGCCAAAAGACAGTGTTGGGTGTTAATACTTTCAGAGAATGATTGTGTTTGTAAGATTCATTCAGGAAAATTCATTGTACAAGTTTGGAAGTGAAGCTTAACATCTTCCTAAAATAAATAAATAAATATAGTAACAACAAAAAAATTCCCATGCCAGAAGCTGCAAAGGTGACCAAAGGTGGCTCTCAGATTTACTTTATGAAAAGTATTCATATTTTTTGTTTAAAATATATACTCTGCAGTTCTAGTAAGAAATTGTGATTAAGTAAGTCTAGAGACAGAAAGTATAAGAACTCTCAATAATTTGGTAGTGAAATGCTCAGAGGGAATTCTGAAACATAATGGTAAATCATAAATATTTGTATCATTGTTCTTTAGTCAATGACACTTTGCAAAGAAGAGCAAAGAAGATGAGGTGATACTTTCCTCATCGATACACATATGAATCTCAGCATCTTAATTGCTGTGTGATCCCAAGGAAGTTATTAAAACTTTCCCTGGCTCAGAAAGCTCATCTGCAGCACTGCTGTAATTAATAAAATTATGGCAGGGATTTGCATTTTAGCATCTTAAGTTATTATTATTGCCATCCTCGCAATGATGCCTTTACATTTCCTGGCATCAAGGGCACAACTTACTCTTTTGAGCACCTCTAAACTCAATGATTAGACAGCTCTTCCTGGATCCCTATGGTGCACTCTTAACAAAACCTCCTTTTATATTGTAATGATATACAGCCTAGAAGCATTAAAACAATGCAATAGTGAAAGAAGAAATTCAATCAACGCCCTGTGATAAGGCAATAACATCTGCTGAGCAGTATCGATCATCATCACTAGTACAATGTCTCCACTGGGGACATGGAGACAGTGTGGCCGCAGAGATGAAGACACATCATTTAAAAATGCACAATAGGATTTTATGGATTATTTCTCAGGTTACTAACTCAGAGGTAGGAAGAGAGAGAATTTACAAATTTTTCATATTCCAACATTTACCATTTTGTATCTCAAAAATATATTTCTCATTGAGGTATTTTGTATTATGTATCAGGTTCTTTACATACATTAGACAATTTATTAATAAGCAAATGAAAAGCCATATATTAATGAATCCTTAAATCTGATGACTGTGGCCAGTAGTCCAAGGTGGGGTCATCCTTGTGGATTCCTGGGAACTTCCCCAGCACCCTGCCTCCTCCTATTCCCATGGTGTCTTCATTTATCATGGCATCTCTTTCCTTGCTCTCCCACTCTGTCCCTGTTCCAGCTTGAACCTCCCATTTCCTTGTGTTCTCATCCCTCATTCTTTGCCCTTCATTACCCCCCCCCCCCCCCCGTTTGCTCATGTAGATCTCGTCTATTTCTCCTTCACAGGGCTATCTATGTGCCCCTCTTAGGGTCCTCCTTGTTAGCTAGCTTCTCAGGAGCTGTGGGTTGCAGTCTGGTTATCCTTTGCCTTACATCTAGTGTCCACATATGAGTGAGTACATGCCATGTTTGTCCTTCTGAGTCTGGGTTACCTCACTCAGGATGATATTTTCTAGTTCTATCCATTTGCCTGTAAATTTCATGATATCATTTTTTTTTTTTTTACTGCTGAGTAGTACTCCATTGTGTATGTGTGACACATTTTCTTTATCTGTTCTTCGGTTGAGGGGCATCCAGGTTGTTTCCAGGTCCTGGCTATTACAAATAATGCTGCTATGAACACAGTTGAGCATGTATCCTTGGGTATATGCCCAAGAGTGGTATAGCTGGGTCCTGAGGTAGATTGATTCCCAATTTTCTGAGAGATTACCATACTGATATCCAAAGTGGCTGTACAAGTTTGCATTCCCACCAACAATGGAGGAATGTTCCACTTGCTCCACGTCCTCTCCAACATAAGCTGTCTTCAGTGTTTTTTATCTTAGCCTTTCTGACAGGTGTATGATGGTATCTCAGAGTCATTTGACCGGATTAGTGAATACCCTAACTGTCATCGTAGAGCCTCATTCAGTTACTGATAGAAGCAGATGCAGAGGTCCATAGCTGGGTGCCAGACTGAGCTCTGGGAATCCAATCGATGAGAGAGAGGAGGGATTCTGTGGGCAAGAGACTTTGAGATCACGATGGGAAAACATGCAGAGACGATTAGCCACACTAGTGGAAACCCACAAATTGTGGACCAATAGCTGTGGAGCCCCCATTGGACTGGACTAGGCCCTCTGGATATGCAAAACAGTTGTTTAGCTTGTACTGTTTGAGGGGCCCCCAGGCAGGGGGATCAGGATTCGTCCCTGGTGCATGGGCAGTCTTTTTGGAGCCCAGTGCCTGTGGTGTGACACCTTGCACAGCCTTGGTGCAGGGGGGAGGGGCTTGGACCTGCCTCAACTGAGTGTGCCAGGCTCTGCTAACTCCCCATGGGAGATCTTGACTTGGGGAAGTGGGAATGGAGGGTGCGTTGAGGGGGGAAGGCTAGGGGGCGGGAAGAGGTGGGGTTCTGTGGTTGGTATGTAAAATGAATAGAAAAATTCTTAAATAATAAAAAAAAAGAAATTATTATTCAAAAATAAAGTAACAAGTAATCCAAAGTAGCTCCACTTACACTAAAATAAAATGACAAAGATTCTGAGGCAAAAAAAAAAAATCTGATAACTGTAGTAAGTTGGAAGAGACCACACTGTCCCAGGCATGGTCTTTTCCTGGCCTCTTCCTGTGGTGCCAAGCTGTTCTGTAACCCATGGCTACAGAGTTTGGTCCTTTCCTCAAAAGCTTTATGCATTCATCCAACAGGGAAGACAAATCCTTAGTCTCTTGCCCTCACTGCTGCTGAACCTCAATCCCGAGCTCCAGGGAGCTTTGTATGACTTGAGCTGGACCCTCAGTCTTCCATATGAGAATCTACTGAAGTGCTAGGAAAACAGTTTTCTTCTTCCAGTCACTTCCTGTCTCATTCTAGATCTCATTTGGATTTCAGAAACTTAGTGAGTTTTTTATATAATTTTTTAAAAATTTTATATGCATTGGTGTTTTGCCTACATGTATGTCTGTGTGAGGGTGCCTGATCACTAGAACTGGAGTTATAGACAGTTGTGAGCTGCCACGTGAATGCTGGGAATTGAACCTGGGTCCTTTGGAAGAACAGCCCTCCCTTTGAGAGGACCAAGCAGATGCCCTAACAGATTTCTCAGTCTTCTCTTAGAGATCAGGCCTCAATTTCAGTTTCCTGAGGTTGAACAAGCAACTTCTGAAAGAGCCACATACAAAAGACAATTAATCACTGGTGCCCCTGACCACAGGGACAAGGAAGTTGGATGTACCAAGGCTGGGCCACTGAGACAGGCCCCACAGTCAGTGCGTACTAGGCCAGCCAGCCTCCACAGCAGCTCAAGGACAAAGCCTGGAACTTGTCCAGGCCTGCCTGAAAATGGAAAACTGTGTACCTGACCCTGACTAGCCCTGGTCAATTAAAACATACTGATATGATTGCCACTTGCTCGAGCCAATCATATCTAAAGTGACCCAACTGCCTTAGGACCTCCCCTTGGCTATGCATAAAAGGAGCACACACATCCCTCTTGGAGTCTTTGCCATTTTGCCTTTGTATAGGATGGAGGCCTCAGCATGCTGGAATAAAAAGGTTCTTGTTGATTGCATACATGGATGGTGGTCTTTTGTGGGACTTCTTCAAGACCCTAACACTCTCCAGCCCTGTGACTGAACCAGTCTTTCTTTCTTCCTTCCTTTCTTTCTTTCTTTCTTTCTTTCTTTCTTTCTTTCTTTCTTTCTTTTTCTTTTCTTTTGAGAAAGGGTTTCTCTATGTATCACTGGATGTCCTGGAACTCACTCTTCAGACCAGGTTTGCCTCGAACTCATAGAGATCCAACTGCCTCTGCCTCCTGAGTGCTGGGATTAAAGGCCTGTGCCACCATGCCTGACATTTGTTGAGACTTTCATTGGAATTATTTCTAGCTTATATGATATAGGCCTAGAGAAGAGAGTGATCTTTTAATACCCATCCAAGTAAGATGATCTTTCTTTCTCTCAGCCACATGGGCTTCTTCCCAACTCCAGCCTCTTACTTATCTTTTCTTAGAACATTCACTTTAAAATGCTTGTAATTATAAATACTTTTTACATATGAGGACAAATCTGTTTGGAAAGCCTGTTTGTTGCCATTTACAAACCAGGAATATCTTTCTCCAGGACCTAGGAGCTGTACATATTAAATATAATCTCCAAAGGAGAACATGTCTCTGCTTTCTAGAACTTTCCTATATAAAAATCATTATCAATAGATACCTTGATGTGAGATAACTGCAATCATGTTTAGTGTGATATTATTCACAATAGCTATTAGAACAATAGCCTAGATTCATATATATATATATATATATATATATATATATATAGGGGCATGGATAGAGAGCCATGAAAATAGGTGACTATGTTGAGGGATAAAGTGGATAAATGAAGTAGAGAGGAGAGATAAAGTAACATAATAGGTGAAAAACAATAGCAAATGGCAGAGATGTGTATACACACACACACACACACACACACACACAAGCTCATATGATTTTGTACACTAAAAGTAGTAAAAATTCTTGAGAAGTTAATTTTTGCTGGAGGCAAGGTCAACAGCAAACACTGATGGCCAATGTCTTTCTCTTATGTCCTTCTGTGTATTACAGTAGCTCATTCTGGCACCTTAGAGGCCCCCCTGCCTTCTGTTTCATAGGAGCAAAGGTCTGACTTCCTCAATTGCTTCAACACTGTTTAATCTTGCTTGCCTTGTATATTTCTCTATAGCAATTTTTTGCTGTTATCCATCTTTCTTTCAATGAAATCTAAATCTATCCTTAGATTTGTAGGCTGGAAGACTATTCTGCAACATCATCTCTCTGATGCATCAGATAGAAGTTGGTTTGGGCAAATGTCTCCATCTTTGTGGTTTGTTATAAGGCTGATGGAAGCAACATTTCTATCTTCTTGTATCAGAGGAAAGGCAGATCTTTATAATTTGATCACTCTATTCATTTTTAATTTCATATGGGCTTTGCAATAAAGGCAGTGCATTCAAATACTAGGAACATAACCACAAAAATAAATATGCTTAAATAAGCTAGTAGAGTGCCTCCAGTTACCAAAGAAGCAACAGAGTCAAAAGTGCCCAAATGAGCAGGAAATATATTAAGGGAATATTGAACAAGCTGTACTTCAGGAAATTTATCAACAAATTATTTTCATTGTCTGAGGATGACATTGTGTGGTATTTCCACCAGAAAAAAAAATTTAAACAGTGCCTGGAAAGAGAGAGAAGAGTCCTGATGAAGAAAAGTATAAATATAAGCCTCACATTTACCCCAAATTTTTCCCAAAGTATTTACTAAAACCAAAAATAGGGAAGAGAAAGTCTACTAGAGTCTAAAATGTGGAAGGAAATGAAAGTTTAAGGAGAATGTCTATGCTTAAGTGAAACCTTCAAAAAACTAAGAAAC
>CABHPP010148500.1:21393-33750 GCA_902168425.1 Peromyscus attwateri
CTCCCTGACTCTATTCTTCAAAGAGACCTCACCCGGACCCTATTCTTCAAACTTTCATCCCCCCCCCCTTTTTTCCCTATTCATTTCTCCCATCTACCAGCATATATAAACCTGCTTCCCCTTGCAATAAATGAGACCTTGACGCAACTCAGACTGACTCTGTCTTTTTTACGCGCCTGGTCTTTCTCTCTCACCCCCATTGGTTCTTTTAGGAGGTGCCTCCTCGAGTCCCACCAAATAACCTGGCCTGCTGGACGGGTCAGGAGGTGGTGGGAAACTCATGTTCCCAGTTTCCTCTGACATCCTATGTGTGCAGAAGTCCTTTACTGCTTGTCCCTGATGAAAAGTGTGGCCCTCACAGAGCTTCTTGGTCAATACCTTACAAGTGGCAGGTTAGTGATTTCTTCAATCAAGGCTCTTAACTAGTGTTTTCTTAGAGATGCATTGCTCCTCCTTTCCTGAGGTGTTTGACTGGAGGAGAGTGGCTCTTGTCCAAAAGAGCTCTGTTTTTCCAAGCTGTCCCTTTTTTATTTTATTTTATTTTTTCTGTCTAGAGAGAAAAGACTTCTTTCTTTTGGGAAAAAGGGGTGTCTGTGACCCATCCTTAAGAATTTGAATATCTGTTGACAATGTTTGGGATATGTGAGGATATAAAGAAACTTGGGAAACAGTCCATCATGTAATTCCTGGAGTTGTAAGGCAGTAGGCAATCACTCTTAACTTTTCTTTCTGCAGTATGTCCCATTGCTTGTTTTATATACAACATCCAGAATTGCTACATGTATATATAATGAAAACAGAGAAAAATGTCTACTCAATTGTCCCAAAAGCAGAAATCCTGGGCAGAATTAAAAAGGTGAATGTGTGATCCTGGTGTTTTATATTTAACCATGCTGAATTCAGTGTATTACAGCACATGCCACTAATCTCAATGTACTTATAGACATTGTAGTTGCACTCTTTATGAATTTAGTTTTGAAGGTTTTTGCAGTCTTCATGACTCTAGGACATCACCATTTCTCCTCTCTTTTCTTGAACACATGGTTCACGGTTCTAAGACGTTTGTTGCCTAATCTATACTTTACATCAGTTGGGTGTCTGTAGGGAGCACCTTCTTACTTCTTTTCGTACTTGATGTTCTTATTATATTCCAAATATTGTAAATATTACATGTTGGATGTTAGACATTTACAAATTCCAATAAATATTCATGACTTTTGTTCTGCACCATCCTTACATTGCTTTCAGATCTGTTTGATTTTCAATTTTATGCTTTTGTGTTTTGTGAGGTGGCATTAGAATAGCATTTGGTATAGGCTTCATTTTCCCTTTTCCAAAAGTGATTTCTCCCAACTATCCCATCTCATCACCTGTGACTAATGATGGCTAAATTATCTAGTTGAACAGCAATGTCTTGGGTCCTTCTATTATTGTAGGGATTGTCTTCCTTGGTCCCTTTGATCCTCCCGGTGTCTTGGGTGTCTTGGGATAAACATGTACATGCATTCATGAGGAAGACGTTAGCTCCTCCTGGGAGACGTGATGCAGATCTCAGGAGTTTTGGCTCCCCACTGCTAGCTCCTTGTCACCACTCCACAAACAAGTATCACTGGCAACAGTTGCTAGAGGAATAGATTAAGTTTTTGCATATTATCTTGATTTTTTTTTTTTTTTTAGTCTAAAGCCGTCTTAAAATTCTTTTAGACTTTTACAACTTTTGTTTTTAAAATATATGACTACTTCAGAATGCATTTGCTCAGGCATTGGCAAGACCAATATATTAAATCAACAAAATATTGCTAAGAAGACTTGCAGAAAGCATAAATATAACCCTCAGCTTACAAGCCAGACTCAGTATGAATATAACTATTTCAAAATGTGTTAATCCAATAAAACTAAAAACATCGAACATTATATTTAAATTAATATTGTGAGGCTTATTTTATTTTTTTTCATATAAACTACAATTTAATTGTATTATGCATATATGCATAACAAAAAGATACACTAGTTAGATATTTTGGCCCAGGAAACTTATATTTTACAATGTAAATAAGAAAAATTAGAAAAAAATAATAGTGAATATGTAGAAATTTAAAAGTGTTTTGTTGAATTTTAATTTGGAAGTTATATATTGAACATATACACCACTATGACTTGAAAGGTATCAGCTGAATGCAATTCTTTCCCTAAAGCATCTTTTTCTTTGGCTTCAAGAGTGATTAAGATTTCCTTCCTTCGGATAATGACATTGTTTTTCCAAAAGTTGGCAATAAAAGGAAAAAAATGTAAGGGAATATCTTCCACCATATACTGATCGTTCTTGAGGATATTGATTCCTCATAAGTGAATCATGCAGCATAGTTATGAAAATAAATGATGTGCTGTTACCAACATCTATAAGCCACTCTTCTTACATGATGGAAATGCTTCACCCCTGAAAAAGCAGTATCCCTTTCCTTTCCCTTACTCCTCAGACTCTGACAACTCCCATGCTGTTCTTCTTTCTTTGGATTTATCAATTTAGTCAATTTATAATCATGCACCATATTTTCTTTTACAACTGAACAATTTCACTTAGTAAAAACATTTCTCAGAGCTATTCAGGTAAACATATAAGCAGGACTCTCTTATTTTATAGGAATGAATAATATTGTATTCATTAAGGATCACATATTTTTCCTCCATCTTAATGTTCATGGACATTGACATTATTTCCATAGCATAGTTTTCATATGTGCTACAGTCATCCTGAGGGTACATAATCACTTTATGTTATGTAAAGCCATCACAGGCTAGAAGAACAAATATGGGAGCATAACATTTTTTGATTTTGAAATATAATACAAGGATATGCTGCTTTAAAAATCATAGCATTAGCAAAATGGCAGGTGTATAGACAAACAGAATACATGGCTAACTGATCTTAGATATATGGGCCCAAAACACAAACTAGAGAAAGGATATTATTTTGAAAAAATAGTTTTGGGGAAACTGTGTAACTTTATTTGAAAGACTAAGACTGATTTTTTATATACAATATACAAAACAAATTCCAAATAGGTAAATAATTTAGACACCAAGCCTTCAATCCATAGAAGAGAATAATTTAAAATAAACATAATGACACTGTATTTTAGTATGTAGATTTGGTAACAGTATATAAATATAACATCAAAATCATAAATAACAAATGCAAAATTAGAAAAATGGAACTTCATAAAACTAAAAAGCTTCTACACAGCAAAAAAAGAAGCAACTATATTTAGGACAGAGTTAATAGCTAAATTATACACACAATTCCCATAATTCAATAGGACATGAAGGCCAAATAGTCTTACCAACAATGGACAAAAAAACTTGGATAGACATCTTTTGAAAAAAGGCCAAATAAGCATATGAAATGTGCCAAGAATCACCAATCATTAGGCAAATGAGCATAAAAGTCCAGGGAAACACCAAATGTATCAAGATGGCATCTACCAAGAAAACAAGAAGTGAAACATCGAATGTGTTAGAAAGGATGTGGGAAAGCTAGAACCCTTGCAAACTTGTTTCAGAAGGTGCGAAAGTAGAGTCACTGCAGAAAACACAGCATGCCATTACTCAAAAACAAACACACAAACAAACAAACAAACAAAATAGAATGACTATGAATGGAAATGAGGAAGAGGAGGAGGACAGAAGAAAGAAGGGAGGGGGGTTATATGATTTTTTTTGTGAAAATGGATAAACTGATTCTAAATGAACACGGACATGAAGGAGCTAAAACAGTGACTGCAATGGTAACTATCATCAACTCAACGGAGTCTAGAGCCGTGCAGAATGCAAACCTCCAAGGATTATCTAGATCTGGGTAACTAAGGTCTGAAGACTCACCTTAACTGTGGGCGGGGGTCCTGGATTTAATATAGAGGCTGAGTCTCACTTTACTCGGTTGGCTTCCTTACTAGGTATGAGATGACTCACTGCCTTCTCCTGCTTTTGCTACCAGGATTTCCTGCATCATGGACTGTACTCTTTTTTTTTTTTTTTGGTTTTTCGAGACAGGGTTTCTCTGTGTAGCTTTGCGCCTTTCCTGGAGCTCACTTGGTAGCCCAGGCTGGCCTCGAACTCACAGAGATCCGCCTGCCTCTGCCTCCCGAGTGCTGGGATTAAAGGCGTGCGCCACCAACGCCCGGCTGGACTGTACTCTTGAACTGTGAGCCAAAGCAAATCCCTTCTCACTCAATTTACTCTTTGAACAAATAATTAAAACAGTTGCTAAATTTTTGAGCAAAAAGTCTTAAAGTGACAAACCTATCATTGTTTAATTCTAATATTTACTTCAAAGCTATAAGAATCAAAGCAAACTGGTATTCACTTACGGCAAATACAGAGAGCAACAAAATTAAATATTACGCGCCAAATATCATTATGTGTATTAATAAGTTTTCTAGAAACATAAAATAATCAATGAGAAAAGAAAGAATCTTTGAGAAAATAGTATTATTTTTATCAACATAAAAAACTAAACACCAGCTCTATCTCACCCAAATCCAAAATAAACTACTATAGATTGTACTCCTGAAAATAAAGTAAAGAACAACTTTAGGTGACAAATAAAGAAAACATCAGTAAAGTCAAGGAAAAATATCCTAGGTAGAACATAAGAACAAACTTTAAAAGAAAAAAATAGTCTTCATTAAAATGAAAATCTATTTTTAAAACAGGAATCATTTGGAACATAAAAATGCAAGTCACAATCTGGGAAAAATAATTGGATTGTACATACACATATATGTTACTACATATATCTATAAGATTTGTATCTACATGAATTCTTATGTTTTATTAATATAAAAACCAATAAAATATAAGCAATTCTTTTTTGATAGAATATATCTAAATATCTAAGATTAAAAACTTCAAAACATACTCAAAAATATCTATACTCATCTGACATATTTGAATTAAACTTAGAATGAGATAGTATGAACACAAATAAGAATGGTTAAAATTAAATATTTAAAATACCAACTGCTAAAATGAATATGTAACAACTGGAGATTTTATACATTCATAGTATAGATATAAATAATGTCCCTATTTGAGGGAATCATTTAGCAGCTTCTTATATGTGTGCATTTATCACAACTCTCTGTAATTCACTACTAGATAGCTGCTCTTAAAGAAATTAAAACCTATAACTACAAAAAAACCTCAATTTGAAAAGAATTTTGCCATAACTTTATCTATAAATGTCAAGTATTTCAGTTCTCAATAACTCAAGTGTTCATCAACATATGAATGCATCCTGAATAGTCATAAACAGAATCATTTCTGCAGAAAAAGGCAATAAACTGTAGAAAATATATCAATTTAATGACTCACAAGTCACTAAAATTTTATATTCAGAGAAAGCAACCATATCCCAAACAGCTCACATTATCTGGTTCCATTTTTTTTTTAAAATTCTGTACTGGGCAAAATTAGTGTATAGAGAAAGGGAGGAAATCAGCCATTGCCTGAAACTCGGATTGGAGAAATGACCAACAAAGGGTCCAGGGAAGCACTTCATGGTGGTGTAAATGTTGGTTGCATTGGTGATTATGTGAGTGAATACATGCATCAAAATCTAACTTTGAACTTAAAATTGGATCATATATTATATGTAAATCACACCACAATAAAGTCATTGAAAATTTATGCCACTTCTCCTGGTTGGTTTCCAATTAACTTGACCCAAATCTAGAGTTATTTGGGAAGAGGAAACTCAATTGAGAAAATGTCTCCATCAGATTGTCAGTAGGCAAATCTCTGGGAATTTTCTTGATTAGTGATTAATGTGTGAGGCTCCAGCCTAGTGAAGGTGGTGCTACCCCTGGGTAGGTAGGTGGTCCTTGGTGGTATAAGAAAAACTGGCTGAGCAAGCCATGTGGAGTAAGCCAATAAGCAATTGTTGCGTTAAAAAGAAAAATTCAACAAAAGCTTTCCCATAATGAAATGCAAATAGAATTTGAAAAAAGACATGTACAAAAAAATTCTAAGTCAAGTATAAAGAAGTAATAAAAAAATAAAGAAATATTCCAGGTAATAAAGAAATATTTCAGAAAGTACCACATTTGTGATGCAGATGAAACTTCCACAGCCATCTCAACAGGCATGCTTTGCAGAAACACGATGTTAAAAAGATACCATCAATCTAAGTTCTTTTAAAACCATAAAAGAAAGAGGATTCTCTTTGTCAGTATCTGCAAATGTCGCCCTTCAAAGAGGTTTAAATAGTATGTGGAATTATCAGCAGCATACAGTTCCAAATTAGTATTGAAATGAAGGGTCAGAACCTAAGGAACCACCTTCAGATGAGAACACCAGAGAATAATTTAGTCATCATATTTTTATTTAAATGAAATAACAACTCATTTTAATAGGTTTTGCCTTAAAAGTCCCTTAAGGTCTGCAGCAAAATAACCCGAAATTACCATGCTTTCAATTAAACACTCTCTGGATGCTCTCAAAGGATTGGATTTGAATACAATGTTTACCAATGTGTAAAGCTGTGGGGAAAACAACATCGATACCCCACTTAAGGCTGAGCACACACAGTCACTTGTTCTCACCAGTTAGGAGTCTCTGCATTAACTATTGCCTACCACAAAAAAAGAGATTTTTAACCAAGGAAGTGGCCAGGAGATGAGACCAAATATTCTCTTCTTCCTGCACTGACTTAACCAATACAGATCTCATTCATTGCCAAGAGAAATTTCTCTGATTAAGACTAAGACAAGTGTTTTTTAAAGTATCTGTAGACAAACATCTGCATTTAGAAGGCACCATGGACTGTGTCAGGTTAGCTAAGCAACAATAGTAAGATCCTCTCATGATCTAGGACCTCCTTACCCATGTTTTCAAACGTCAGA
This sequence comes from Peromyscus attwateri, assembly GCA_902168425.1. NCBI lineage: Eukaryota > Metazoa > Chordata > Mammalia > Rodentia > Cricetidae > Peromyscus > Peromyscus attwateri. The sequence continues at coordinate 28,296 of CABHPP010148500.1, forward strand.
TTTACACTACAAAGCATGGATTCTTTCATGTAGAAGGTACCTCAAAACCAACCACAGAGTACTTGGTTGCTCTCTAAACAGTCATACCACTATTGTACCAGTGGAAACATCTTGCCTGGCAGGCTGGTATTGTAGTTCACAGGGATATCAGCCCAATCATTATGACTGTTGGCATCTTTTCCTCCCCAGCAGCCTCCATTGGACAATATGATGAAAGCTGACTGCCAGGGAGGAATCTCCCAGCTCATTTCCAGTTGATTTCTCTATATCTTGTAGTGAAAGCATCTGGTATCTTCAGCAATAGTGTGTCATTTACTTTAATAAGCATCCAAGAATAATAACAAGAGCCTGTATTGTCTGGAGCTCTGTTGCGTCTATCCCACACCTGGCACTGGTAATTTGGTTTAATTACTCTTGGCTCTTGGGTTCTTTATCATCAAACCATGCAGGAAATCACAATTCCAACTCTTATATTTTTGTGGATTTCAAAGTAATAGGTTTCCATATAGCTTTGTATTGTATCCTTCATTTGGGTTAAGTGTTTCTCTGTTAACACTCACCTCTCCATTTCATGGAACCCATCCATGCTTAATACCTTCTCAGTATCCCTCTCTCTATTTTTATATTATCCCTGCTCTACTATGACCCCTCTACCGAGCCATCTTCTACTCCAATGAGCATTTAGCTTCCTGACTTTTATAGGTATTCCAGGTTAAAAACACAGATACTAAAATTTGAAGCTATGATCCAAATATGAGAGAAAATGTTTTTGTGTTTCCGGGCCTGGGTTATCCCACTTAGTATAATTCCTTTTAATTCTATTAATTTACCTAAAAGTTTCATAATTTCATTTTTTTCATAGCTGAATAACACTGTATTGCATATAGGTAACAATTTTTTACTATCTATTCATTTGTTGATGGACAGCTAGGTCAATTCCATTTTCTGACTACTGTGAATAGAGCAACCATGAACACGACTGAGCAAGTATCTGTATCGTAGGGTTAAGAGTTCTTTGGGTTTATTCCAAGGAGTGATATATCTGGGTCATATCATTTTTCTTTTTCTTTCTTCCTTAGGAACAACCACACTAATTTCTATAATGGCTTTGCCAGTTTATACTGCCATAAACAGTGAATAAGTTTTCCTCACCCCACACCCTAGCCGGCATTTGTTGCCATTTGGTATTTTTTTTTTTTGATAATAGTATTCTGATTGGAGTGTTGTAGAATCTCCAAGTAGTTTCAATTTGCATTTCCCTGAAAGTTGGTAATGTTGAACCCTTCTAAACTATAATTAGTAGTGATTTGAATATGTCACTCACAGTGGTGCTCAGGGAGCGTCAGGAGACAGTGGAAGCAACCTAAGCACGAAAGGATGGGGAGAAGTGGTCTGGAATAGTGTGCTCTGTGCACGGCATGACTTGTGCACCAAGCTTACCTTAGTTTCAATGGGGACATTGAAAGAAGTACACTTCACTTTCAATAATGATAGTGATTCTTCATCTTCACGGACTACAGATTTCACACAAATTAATTTGTACCCTTCATTTTATTTTTTTTAAAGCACATCTATTGAGGTAAAATTTCCATATTATGCAGTTGAGACTTTTAAATTATGGGATCTAACAATCCTGAGTCATCAAAAAAGTTACGGAACCACCACCACCACCACAGTCCATTCTAGAACATTTTGTTACATAAAAAAGAAACACCATACTCATATCCATTATTAGTTTCTCTCCCACTGGCTAAACTGTGGTCACCATACACCCCGTGAGCTCAGGTAGTTACCTACTTTCTGGCTATATGTATTTGCACTCTGATTTTTCTGTAAGCCAGATGATCCAATTTTTAAAGGCACTAACTCTGAGTGGCATACGTGATTTCCTGATAAGAAAGAAAAATCTCCCTTTGAATCTCTTCATCCTCCATTCTTGAATATTGCCCATTGCAGTCATAAATTTAAGGAATCATAGCCCACTTTACTGGATTTCGAATTCTTTCACTCAAAGATACATGCCATGGTAAAGTGTTATCTTAGTGTACTTGATAACTGTGCCCAGTAAAGAAACAATCAGATAGCATAGCAATGAAAAGTCTGTCTGTGAAAAATGAGTTCTACATAAAAATTTAGTATAATTACTATTATTATAATTTCATTTGAAAGGAAATTTTGTTCCTAGTGAAGAGGGCCAAGACATAAAGTTATGTCTTAGCATTCTCAAATAGTTCTTTCCTAATTTAATGATTTCTTTTAAAGACTCAAAAATCTTGAAGAAAAAATCCACAAGGAAGTAGAAAGTACAACCTGGGAAACAGATCAACACCAGTCACACGGTGGAGGCAGAACATATAAAAGCAGTTTAGAGTAGACATAATACAAGTGCATTCTTTTATACACATGCTCTGTTCTTACTGAGTTACATATTCAAGCAAGATGAGAACTGATAAAATTACCTATGTGTTTGAAATATTGGGTGAATTTCATCAAAGAAGATGAAAGTGCTTCATGAGAAGTAGGGCCCTGAAGGATGCTGCTCACCCTTAAAGGGAAAATGATGGAAGAAGCATAGTTGACTGACAGCCTCTATCTCACCATGGAATCTAACTGGACAAGGACATGAGGGAGCTATTGACTCTGACTGTTCCTCACCAGTGACTGATATTTGTAGCTGGTTCATTTCTTTTTAAATGTATGATTTTGCTTGAGAACTCCCCTGGCAGCTGAAGCATGTTAGGACCATGCTAAAATCTTGAGTGTAGGAAAAGCCCAAGTCTTCATCTCTCTTTTCTTTCACTGGTTTCTGAAAAGCATCATTCTCTAAGATCAGAGACTACTGTTCCAGATGTCGGCACTACAGCTAGAGAATTTGGTATTTTCCCTTGCGTTTGGTTTTGTTTGGTCTGCTCTCTCCTGGCTACCCTGCTTTCCATCCCATTTAGAATGGGGGGATTTACTCAAAGCCACTGTAGAGTGGATATAATTTGGTTCCATCACCACCACAGCTGTTCCAAGTTAAGAGTTTGCATTGTCTTAAAACAGACTTTGGAATTTTGAGTAATATTGGGTTCCTGTAGATTTGGTGGGGGGAATGTATTTGAAGTTGGACTGAATGTATTTTACCTTACAAAATGGCGAATGCGCTATGGAAGAAGCCAGGAACAGAATATCACAATTTGGCTGTGAAACATATCATATAATATGTTTCAATAATTGATCTCAAATTGGTGATTTGGATTTTTGAGGCTTAGAATATTTAATATATAGTAGCTGGGTTATAGAAATGGCAGACTGAGGACCAGCTTTTAAAGGTTAAAATGTACCCATGTTTCCAGTCTGAGCCGTGCTTTCTAGTCAACTACAAGGCTTCAACCATACTTCTCTTGAACCACTATCATCCCAGACCTTCACTGCAGTGATAAACTGTATCCATGAACTATGAGCCAGAACAGACCTCTCCACCCTTAACTTGTTTCTGTCGGGTATTTGGTTCCCACAATATAAAATTATCACTACATAGAATTTTTACATACATGTCTACCCCAATGTGCATTGCTAGTCCTAAATATGTTTATATATGTTCTAAATATAATCTATGGAAATAATATTTAGCAATAATATATTTATAAACAGAATTGTACCAGAAAATCATGTAAATTTATAGAAGTGTACAATATAAAGAAGATTAATGCAAACAACAGAATATTCAAGTAAACTTGATGAAAATCACTTAAAAAGACGGCTTCTTAATGTAGAAATCCACTAGTAGTATGGTTTGGTGACAGAGGCAAGTGGCCTTCTTTACTACACATGTAACTATTGCTATGCATTTGTAAGTTCCATGGCTCTAGAAATATTCCAGTAGAAAATGCAGCCAAGTATTAATGGATCTTGCAAATACATGTACTTGATTTTTCCTTTTCTTAAGTTTCAAGTTGTCTTAATAAGGATGCATTACTTTTTTAAGCACAAAATATTTTCAGTTATTTTAAATTCCACACTTGCTTTTGTTCAGTGTCAATGACTAAAATGTGCTCTGAAAACTACATAGAGCTATACTATGGAAAGAACCGTGACTCTTTGGTGTATCAACGAGAGCTGGCTTTTAAGGAGCAGAGTCTGCTTGGATAGATGGATTTGACAGCAGCATCCAATACTGTCAGATGGCTGTGAAATCAAAGAGGAAACACTGGAAGATCCCTGAGCAACATGAGAATGATAAATATGTAGGCAGTCACCATTCAAACTCTTGGTCTATTCCTGAGGTTTAACTCAGCATGCTCAGGATAAGAGCACGTAGAAACCTGAAGTAGCAAGGAGAAATGTGAGTAGTACGTGTGCTTCTCTGGAAAGAGCTGGAAGCTTAGGTACTGACATGTCGGAGCAGGTGGTTAATCTTCCCCATTTCCGAGAAACCACAAAAAGAGCAGTGACTGCATCCTGGAATGAAACACATCTATCTAGGAAAAATAACAAAATCAAGATGGGCATACCCTCAGAATGTCTGAAATGAGTATTTTTGAATTAACTATATAATTTTTTGGTAATTTAGATGCTCGTTAGAGTAAAACCTATACAATTCAGCTCATAGACAGAATTCAGTTTCTACTTATGTCTCCGCCTTCAATGTATAACATGAAAGTACTCTTCATGTGGAAGACAAAAGTCTGAAAGACTATGATTAAAGAACTATCTCTTTCTCTTTCATTCTCTTTCTTTTTCTATTTTTAAGAGTATGTGTACATGCATGTTCACGTTCATGTGTGTGAGAGTCCAACTGTATGTAAATGTGCGTGTATGTGTGTGTGTGTGTGTGTGTGTGTGTGTGTGTGTGTGTACACGTGTGTGTAATGCATCATTACATTAAGGTATCATTCATCAGGAGCTATCCCTCTTATTTTGTGAGACGGGCTATCTTATTAACCTGGAGCTTGCCAATTAGGCTGACTGGGCAAGCCTTTCAAATCCTCCCAGATTCTCCTCTGAATGCTGGGATTACAAGCCTGCACTACCATGTGAATTTATTTTTGACATGGTTTCTGAGGGATTGAATTTAGGTCCCCAAGCATGCCCAGAAACTGAGCTATCACTCCGACCCCAAAAGCCTTTCAAAATCTTTGCATATTTTACTCCATTTTCTAAGTACCATAATGTATGCGATATATTTAAATGTGTATCAAATATGCAGGAGAAGAATTTGTTTAGCTCACTATTTCAAAAATAATTTCATGATGAAAAATTTTGTCATGAGAGCCTAAGGTTCTTCAAACAAGATTATTCTGGGAACAAAACTTTTCCCACTCTAATGTGCAATTACAATTTCCAGCTGGATAGTTTGGTTCTGAAAGTTTAGGTTTAAAGTCTTTCCAAAAGATTTGAAAATCCCTCCAGCTATTGACCTAACATTTCTCAGAATCATTATAAATTTTCTTTGTATTTAATATTTCAGTTA